>JACXGM010040648.1:0-10262 GCA_016801145.1 Umbra pygmaea
CCTAATATGACTAACCACGTCAATACAATTACACCCCACCCAGTATGAACACACTGCCCTAATATGACTGACCACCTCAATACAATTACACCCCACCTAGTATGAACACATTGTCCTAATATGACTAACCACGTCAATACAATTACACCATACCCAGTATGAACACACTGACCTAATATGACTAACCACCTCTATACAATTACACCCCTCCCAGTATGAACACACTGACCTAATATGACTAACCACCTCAATACAATTACACCCCACCCAGTATGAACACACTGCCCTAATATGACTAACCACCTCAATACAATTACACCCCACCCAGTATGAACACACTGACCTAATATGACTAACCACCTCAATACAATTACACCCCACCCAGTATGAACACACTGCCCTAATTGCTGTAAAACCTTTGTTCCGGATGCTTTGCGTTAATTACAAATGAGATAATTAAATATTTCATCTCGAATAAATTTTTTTGCCCAATAATTTGGGCAAGTTTATGCATTCGCTTTAGGCTGGTGGCTGGTTGTCTCAAAGATGATAACCAGCCACCAGCATATAGATTTGACGTGTTTCCCACTTTTGCAGCAACTTTCCTCTTGCAAGAGCTGCAGACAGGGTGCCCATCCTCGATTAAATTGCCTTAAGGAATCTGGTAAAATGCCAAAATACAACCACACCTCCGATTTTGTGCTGTTGGATCGCTGAAAAATCTCCCAAATGCTGTCACTGTCTTCCGCCTTGTCTTCTTGTGCAAAAAACAATGTTGCATGTGTGCGTCTGTGTCAGACTAATTTTGTCTGGACAGGATTTACCGTGAGTTTTCAAAATCACGGTAATCAAACACGGTTTTAATGATAGTTTTTAAACAAAAGTTTTAAAAACTTTAGAAGTTTTAAACAATAATACTAACCGTCCTGACACATTTTGTGGTTAAACCGTGAAACCGGTAATCGTCCCATCCCTAAAATCAAGTTGTGATTAAAGATTTGAATAGAATAAATCTTTAATGTCCACCAAGCGGATTTGCACCATCATTTTTTATTTGTAATCTTTTGCATGTTTGTGTGCTGCTCCACTTCCCTGTGTGTGTGTAATAAGCATAAGCCTAGAAGCATTTCACTAATTTGCTGTTAAAATAACAATGACATGCTGCAACATTGACTTTAGACCAGGTTTGTATTGGTCAATGGCGTGATCGTTTTCTGATTACTCAAGATAGCAATACACCTAGAATTATCCTGAACACACCTCCCTGTTAGACCAGCACTCCCATGGGTGCAAATATGGGCGCAGGTGCATTTGCTATTTAAAACAATGCGGGCGCCTGATGGGAAATTGACAACTGCGACGGTCTTAAACTAGCAAAGACACTTGCATTCAGACTTTGCGCTGCGTTGCGCCGGGTGCAAGATAGGGCCCATCTTCTTTTTCAAGAACGTCCCAGCATTTTCTGGCAGGTCAACGCCAAACAATATTTTGCATGGATTACAAGTGAATGCTTGCGTAAGCAGAGAGTGTGTGTGCTAGCATGGCCTGCCTGCAGTCCTGCCCTGTCTCTGACTGAGAACTGTTGGCACATTATGAAATAAGGCAAAAAAGTACAATTGTGCAGCTGAAGCAATCTGTAATGTATGAATATGGAAAAACTATGTTTGGTAAACTTAACCAGCTGGTGTCTTCAATGTCCAAAATCTTAATTAAATTAAGTGTTATTTAAAGAAAAGGTTATGTTAAACAGTCCTGTTGTCACAATGTCTGTAGTATTTGTCCTTGTTCTGTGTCACTTTAAGGTGGTTCTCCCCTGTATTTTTTTTTCCTGCTCTTTGTGTCACATGATCCCCTCACATGTTTTGATTATCTAATCAGTTCTGTTTTTTGGTCCACACCTGCACATCCTTCCCTCGTTAGTTGGGTATTTAGTTCTGTGTGTTTGTTTGTTCTGTGTAGTTCATTGTTCTTGTCCAGTTCCTCTGTGTATGAATAAATACCCTTCAGTGAAGACGCACCTGCCTCCAATTCATTGGAACCGTGACACCTGTGTTCCAACTATTTTGGAGTGTGTTGCAGTCATCAAATTTTAAATGAGTGAACGTAAATGAACATAGCGCTGCCCAGGATTTGGGTTATATAAATCAGATTATCTTTCCTGCCACGTTGCTCTCCGGCAACTCCTTGTGTGCAGATCGTGCGCCTGTAAATTCAATCGGGGAAGGATAGTTGGTGAATGTAATCACCCTGTGCATGATCTGATTAAAGGCTTCCGTGTTGGATAAACAGTGCAAAAATAATTGGCGGCTGGGCGACGTGATTGGATCTGTCCAAGGAGTTACAGAGCTACCGTCAAGGCAGGTTAGTGAGAATTGGGAAGGGAGGAAAATGGGGGAAGATTTAAAAAAAAAGTAAAACATAAAATAATGTGTTAATGTGTTTTTAATATACACTACTCTATTCCAAATTAATATGCAAATGGTATTTACACTGATGTACCTAAATAGTCGATGCAAATGACCGTCAGTATAATTCTTGTCGTGTCTAATTATTAATCAAAGTAAAACATGAGCATTGTGAAAAGAGGAAATTAGGACTCCATTTCTTACGAAATTGGGCCGGTGTTTAATCCATGGTAAAAATAGGAGAAAAGACAAATCATACATCTTTACACAGCCTTTTTGTCTCAAACTGAAAATCTTCTCCTCTCTCCTGATTCGCTAATTCCTTCAAACAAATAATTACACTCCTACTGCCCACCCTTTTCTTACTCCGGTGCCATTAAGTCTAAAACAATAAACTATCTTCTTTGTCCAAAGTGACCCAAGTGTAACCTAGGCTGAACACAGATTAACTGACATCTGACCCAAAGCGCATTCCTGGCCTTTTTCCTATCTTAACTAAATGGCCAGATGTCGCAAAACTCCCTAGGCCAACTGACCAACCTTAAACAGTCTGTTTCTTTTATTCCCTAAGACAAGAGTAACAGAAAGCTTTCTGCATTTGGTTATTAACCATTCAGTATCTGCATTTACACCTAATTATAATGACATTATATTATCCTACCGGTTTAACCCTATTCAAAAAGACCAAACATGACATTCACAACTGTGACACATTTACAGATATTGTTAAATTAAAAGATATTCCACTTTCTTTTAGAACACCAATTAAATATTTCTATGATAGTTATTTCTCACATTTATTTACTGTTTAAAAAACCTACACATTCTCAAGTCATAAACCATTAGGGTATACGTTTAATTTCATTGAACAAACCACCCAATGAAAACAGTGTTTTTTTTCAAAAATAAAAAAAACAGAAATTGCACTGTTCCAAAATAATGTGTTAACATCTTCACAATTCTTGCATCCATTTAACAAATGGGGCCCTATCCTACACCCAGCGCAATTGACTTTTTAGACAAAGCGCATGTATCAATTCTAATTTGCACATTTTACAGTTTCTTCCTCTATTAATGACATTGCCTATGCCTGGCTAAGTGTTGTGTTTCTTTTTTCATGTGCCTTTTTAAAATACATTTTTGTTACTAAACTCTAAAATAGTGAATCTGCACCGTGTGAATCCACAGAACTTCCTTCTACGTTAGTGGTTAGAGAGAATGGGCTAGGACTGAGTTTCATTACAGAACTTCCTACTACGTTAGTGGTTAGAGAGAATGTGCTACAACTGAGTTTCCTTGGAGATTTGGCAATAATGACTCAAGTGACTCAAGTGACTCGGATCAGTTTAGTGAGTGACTCAGAATAACCCGAATCCTTAAAATGAATCGAGTTTGCCAGGGCTAATGCTTAACCATAATATAGCGTGTGCACAACACCAATACACTTTGCTCCTTTCATCTACACAAATGTAGCAGTTCTTTATTATTGCAATACATAATTAGGAGGAAAAATATTACCACATGAGTGAAGTCATTGTGGTGTCCAAAAATTTGAAAAAATAGGTATACATCTAGTATACACATTTAATAAAAATTTTCAGAATGAATTATTTGCACTGATATACATCCACCTCAAGGGAACCCATTCAATCAACATACAAGTCATTTGCAATGCTAATAGTAAAATCACCCATGTCTCTACTCTGGCTCAAGCCATGACTCATTTATGGCATCTGTGCCATAATGAATCCCCCCTTGGATGGGTGGCTGTGAAGGGGACAACTGCTATCCGTTAAAGACATGGTTAATGATGACACAATTTATGATGCCAGCAAGTGCGTGAAAAGCTGTTTAATCGGAAACACACACAAACATGCAGTGTAGCCTAATTAAACGAACATTTGGCACACTGAAAATGCGCGTCAGGTGTTTGGATAGAACAGGTACACTACTCAAGTGCAGCATTCTTTGTGGCTTGTTGTGTTCTACTCAACATTTCCATGAATCATGGATGTGTTGATGACATAAATAAGGAAATATTAGAGGACTTCAGGAGACGTGATGTTGAAATGCATGTGTCATTGCAACTTAACCCAAATGCCCAGAAATGTAGAATGGGAAGCTTATTTGAAGATTACTCGAAGAGTAATCTCGGTCTAATGTTAGACTACATTGCAAAAATATTAAATATGACCATATTACCATAGAGTCCTAAATATTACCATATCATAACCTCGTGATTCAGTGAGAGTGAGTCAAAAACATCGGAATTTAGGATATGTCTTGTGACATTTCTTTATTTACATTTTGTAAAAAGAAAAATCAATAGCAATCCGCCGTTAAAATAGCAATCCGCCATGCAACAAGCACGTCTGCTCTTAAAGGGAATGTGAGATGACGCTCTGATTGGTTTATTGCATGTTACGCCCAAACCACACCTATTACTAATGAAGCTACTTTAGACCTAACCATTTTAGATTTGCGTCGGGCGCAAGAATCATTTATCCCGCCGGTAAAATAGCAACAGTGCCCGGGACCCTCCCACAATGTCACTTGCGTTTCGCGTTTAAAACTTGCGTTTCATTTCGTTAAAATAGGGCCTGTTGAGTTTACGGAGAGTTTCTGCTTGAATTTCTTTGCAGAATTTTAGAAAAGCTTCCCAGAGCTGCTGTTATAATGCAAACTGCCTCCCACCCTTATAGATCTATTGCTTGAGAATGCGCCAAAGTTTCTCAAGAGGATAAGGTCCACACCATGAGTTTCTCATTTTATGCCCATAGCAGCCAATGGCAAAGAGGTATAATTTGTTCTCAAAGAACCCAGAGGTAAGTTTTGATGCAAATTGCCTCCCACCCTCATAGATCTTGTGCTTGAGGATTCTCCAAAGGTTCTCAATAGGGCTGAGGTCAGGAAAGGATGGGGGCCATACCATGAGTTTCTCTACTTTTATGCCCATAGCAGCCAATGGCACAGAGGTATACTTTGCAGCATGAGATGATGCATTGTCATGCATGAAAATTATTTTGCTACAGAAGGCACAGTTCTTTTTTGTATTATGGAAGAAAGTGGTCAGTCAGAAACCCAATATATTTTGCAGAGGTCATTTTCACACCTTCAGGTGACTTTGCCACATCCTTACTGATGTTGCAGCCTTATTGGGACATGCTGACAAGCCACCCACTACTCCATCCATCTGGACCATCCAGGGTTGCACGGCACTCATCAGTAAACAAGACTGTTTGAAAATTAGTCTTCCTGTATTTCTGGCCCCACTGCAACCGTTTCTGCTTGTGAGCATTGGTTAGGGGTGGCCGAATGGTAGGTTTATGCAAAACAACATCTTCAAATACCTGTTTGCTGTCTGTCAGTAACCTTCCTCATTATGCCTTTATCTGCACTAACCCGTCTGTGCTCTAAATCAGCCATAAATCCCTTCATATTGCGATGATCACACTTAAGTCTTTAAAATCCTAATGTTTTCATACCACTATTTGGCACTTTTCCATAGCAGAGAGATCATTTTTTTCCCATATTGCTTGGAACCTGTGGCCTGTTTAATAATGTAGAACATCCTTCTTAGGTAATTTTCCTTTAATTGGGCTCACCTGGCAAACTAATTATCACAGGTGTCTGAGGTTGATTTCAGTGATCCAAAGAGCCTGGAGACACAATACCATCCATGAGTTTGATTGAAAAACAAAAAGATTTAATGTTTACGACACTTAATTCTAATTTGCACAATAATTTGGAAAAAGGTGAATTGAATATTCAAATGACTATTTTTGTTAGTTTTTTGCATTTTACATACTGTTTTTGGAATTGGAGTTAAAATATTTATTTTATTTTACAACCATTTTTGTTGTGTTCCACTGCAAACCATAGAAATTAATGTATGGATGAGAAAATGTATTTTAATTAAAAAAAGGTTTTACGGCAAATGGTGCATTATTTTAATGAAATCCAAAATTACCAATAATTTGGCCATTTCACTATGAAAAGGGTTAACCAGGTACAGTATTTTGATAGTTGTAGTTTGATGTATTCAATGCAAATATTAGATTTTGTGTCAAATTTTTTATGTTTTGTGTGTCATAGTGTATTTGACATTTTGGCATTTTGCCCAACAGTGTTTTCCATAGGGGCCTGCGTGATAACAGTTAAAAAAAAAAGTGCTCAATCAACTGAGAAACTGTAGCTGACAATTCACACATTAACATGATTGTGAAATTATCTTTTAATGAGGAGAACAAGATATTAACTCACCACCGTAGCAGACAAAAGCGAATGTGTTGTTGCAGTTCTCTGAGTTGTATTGATAGTAGAGGTTTTGATAATTAGCAGTGGCACAGGACGGATTCAATCCATTAATAATGTAGTTGTTTGTTGAGTTGTCAGACCATATTCCATCAAAGTACAGACCGATCCAGATGGGGTAGTAGGACACAACAGAACTCTGCTCTTGTGTTAGGTTTATTATAGCCTCGTTGTCTTTCCGGTTCCTCACAATAGCCAGGTCTGTGTAGTTCGTTCTGCAGTAAGTCTGAGCTTCATACCATGTCTTGTATTCATTAACCAGCACAAATGTCTGAGTGGCATTTTGACTCCCTGGAAAAAGTTAACATAGTTTGAAGATAACACTGATCAGAGTTACTGTCAATTAGGATGAACAGTCCCTTGTGAGTATTCGGCCCCCTAGAACATTTCGAACTTTTGCCACATTTCAGGCTTCAAACATAAAGATATAAAACTGTAATTTTTTGTGAAGAAACAACAAGTGGGACAAAATCATAAGGTGGAATGACATTTTTTGGATATTTCAACCTTTAACAAATAAAAAACTGACAAATAGGGCGAGCAACATTATTCAGCCTCTTTACTTTCAGTGCAGCAAACTCTCTCCAGAAGTTCAGTGAGGATCTCTGAAAGATCCAATGTTGACCTAAATGACTAATGATGATAAATAGAATCCACCTGTGTGTAATCAAGTCTCTGCATACCTGCTCTGTGATAGTCTCACAAGTCCGTTGAAAGCACAGAGAGCATCATAAAGAACAAGGAACACACCAGGCAGGTCCGAGATACTGTTGTGGAGAAGTTTAAAGCTGGATTTGGATACAGAAAGATTTCCCAAGCTTTAAACATTCCAAGGAGCACTGTGCAAGCAATAATATTGAAATGGAAGAAGTATCAGACCACTGCAAATCTACCAAGACCCGGCCGTCCCTCTAAATTTTCAGCTCATACAAGGAGAAGACTGATCAGAGATGCAGCCAAGAGGCCCATACTCACTCTGGATGAACTGCAGAGATCTACAGATGAGGTGGGCGAGTCTGTCCAAAGGACAACAATCAGTCGTAAACTGCACAAATCTGGACTTTATGGAAGAGTGGCAAGGAGAAAGCCATTTCTGAAAGATATCCATAAAAAGTATTGTTTAAAGTTTGCCACAAGCCACCTGGGAGACACACCAAACATGTGGAAGAAGGTACTCTGGTCAGATGAAACCAAAATCAAACTTTTTGGCAACAATGCAAAACATTATGTTTGGCGTAAAAGCAACACAGCTCATCACCCTGAACACACCATCCCCACTGTCAAACATGGTGGTGGCAGCATCATGGTTTGGGCCTGCTTTTCTTTAGCAGGGACAGGGAAGATGGCTAAAATTGATAAGAATATGGATGGAGCCAAATACAGGAGTCTACAAAAGACCTGACAACATATCTAGGTGTTAGAATGGCCAAGTCAAAGTTCAGACCTGAATCCAATCGAGAATCTGTGGAAAGAACTGAAAAATGCTGTTCACAAACGCTCTCCATCCAACCTCACTGAGCTCAAGTTGTTTTGCAAGGAGGAATGGGCAAAAATGTCCGTCTCCTAATGTGCAAAACTGATAGAGACATACCAGAAGCGACTTACAGCTGTAATCGCAGCAAAAGGTGGCGCTAAAAAATATTAACTTAAGGGGGCTTAATAATTTTGCACGCCCAATTTTTCAGTTTTTTATTTGTTAAAAAAGTTTGAAATATCCAATAAATTTTGTTCCACTTCATGATTGTGTCCAACTTGGTTGTTAATTCTTCACAAAAAATTACAGTTTCATATGTTGATGTTTGAAGCCTGAAATGTGTCAAAAGGTCGAAAAGTTCAAGGGGGCCGAATACTTTCGCAAGGCACTGTAAAATAAATTTTGCTGATATTGTTATTATTATTATGTTATTATTTACTTTATTTATTTGATTGTATTTTCTAATCTTCTATATCTGAATCGACTGAAATCATAACATATTGTGTTAAGATGTATTTATGTCAATTAAAATTATATTTCAGTTGACATTGTATTTTTTTTTCATTTGCTCAATTGACTGAAATGTACACTGAACAAAAAAATAAATGCAAACTTTTTTGCCCCCATTAATCATGAGCTGAACTAAAAAATCCAAGACTGTTTCTATGTACACAAAAGGCCTATTTCTCTCAAATATTGTTCAAATCTTTCTTAATCTGTGTTAGTGAGCACTTCTCCTTTGTCGAGATACTCCAGTGATTTAAAGCTGGTTGGATTCAGCTCCACATCCGACTGAATTGTTTGTGATTCCTTAGGCTGCGCAGCTGGCTGTGGTCCTGAATCCACCTGTTGTGGCTTTAAAAAACTGCATGGAAGCTATCAGTTTTGCTCCATTAAAACTTGTTACATCTGTGGCATTCTGCTGTGTGATGAAACTGCACATTTTAGAGTGGCCTTTTATTGTGGCCAGCCTAAGGGACAACTGTGCAATAATCATGCTGTCTAATCATTTTAATGTGTCACACCTTTGAGGTGGATGGATTATCTCGGGAAAGGAGAAGTGCTCACTAACAGAGATTTAGACAGACTTGTGAAGAATATTTGAGAGAAATAGGCCTTTTGTATATGTAGGAAAGTCTTAGATCTTTGGGTTCAGCTCATGAATAATGGGGGCAAAAACAGATGTGTTGCATTTATATTTTTGTTCAGTGTATTTAAAGCATTGTGTATCATTTTTACAGGTCATTGGTATCAATGTAGTTTACTGACATCCTGCTTTTGTAATGTATGCATATCAGTATACCCACCATCATAGCAAACAAAGTAGTAGTTTGAGTCACAACTGGATAATTCCCATAATCCATTTTGGTCTATAAATACACAATACATCTGCCTAGTAATGTAAATGTCTCTAAACGAGTACCAGGGATAACCTCCAGGCCACCCATTTATGATCCCCTCTGCCTCATTCCCTGCATACTGAACATTATCCTCCAGAGACCACGTTAAGGTCAACTTCAGTCCGATCCAGGCCTGACCAGAATATCCAAGTGTAGAGTTGATCAGACAGGTCAGACTGTCATATTCCTCTGAGTCAGATACAGTAGCCAGGTCAGTGTAGGTCTCTCTGCAGTAACTCTGTGCTTCAGACCAGGTCATCTGCTGGTTCACCAAGTGATACTGATGGGTGATGTTTGGAGAGACTTTGCAGATCTCTGAAAAATAACAAAGGAAACAGCAGCTTAAAAAATTACTGACAACCATCACAGACACAACATAATTACCCTGCTGACCACCATCACAGACCCAACATCATTACCCTGCTGACCACCATCACAGACCCAACATCATTACCCTGCTGACCACCATCACAGACCCAACATCATTACCCTGCTGACCACCATCACAGACACAACATAATTACCCTGCTGACCACCATCACAGACCCAACATCATTACCCTGCTGACCACCATCACAGACCCAACATCATTACCCTGATGAGCACCATCACGGACCCAATATCATTACCCTGCGGACCACCATCACAGACCCAACATCATTACCCTGC
>JACXGM010040649.1:0-10262 GCA_016801145.1 Umbra pygmaea
CGACTAGCGGTTTGAGCTCAAACAACGCTAAGAGAGAGCTACGAATGGTCCAGACCAACCTTACGAAAGTATGACTTACAGAAGATATACTTAGCGTACGAACGTTTCGGGAACCGTGCCATTAGGTTAAGAGAGAGGTTAAGGAATAGGTTAAGAACTACTTAGCGATAAGAACGTTTTGGGGAACCGGGCCCTGTTCGTCTGTGAGAGCCCTCTTGTTCTCCACTCATTACCTGTATTAACTGCACCTGTTTGAACTCTTTACCTGTATAAAACACACCTGTTCACACACTCAATCAAACAGACTCCAACTTCTCCACAATGGCCAAAACCAGAGAGCTGTGTAAGGACATCAGGGATAAAATTGTAGACCTGCACAAGTCTGGGATGGGCTACAGGTCAATAGGCAAGCAGCTTGGTGAGAAGGCAACAACTGTTGCCGCAATTATTAGAAAATAGAAGAATTTCAAGATGACGGTCAATCTCCCTTGGTCTGGGGCTCCATGAAAGATCTCACATCGTGGGGCATCAATGAACATGAAGAAGGTGAGGGATCAGCCCAGAACTACACGGCAGGACCTGGTAAATGACCTGAAGAGAGCTGGGACCACAGTCTCAATGAAAACCATTAGTAACACACTACGCATTCATGGATTTAAAACCTACAGCGCACGCAAGGTCCCCCTGCTCAAGCCAGCGGATGTCAAGGCCCATCTGAAGTTTGCCAATGACCATCTGGATGATCCAGAGGAGGAATGGGAGAAGGTCATGAGGTCTGATGGGACAAAAGTAGAGCTATATGGTCTAAACTCCACTCGCCCTGTTTGGGGGAAGAAGAAGGATGATATTTCCATTTCTACAAGTTACAACTGACCATTTTCGGATATTGGAAAAGAAAATCATTTCTAAGATGTCATTATTTTTCAAACAAGCCATAAAAAGTTGGTTGCAATTTCAATTTAATCCACCTGAAAATAGAGACCAAATTTTACAACAAATTTTTTTTTCATATACTAGTTGACAAAAAGCCTGTATACTTTGACAAGATGTTTGGAAAAGGAATAATGTTTTTAAATGACATTATAAATGAAGCAGATGGAGTGATGCCTTACATACAGTTCACAAAAACATGGAGATGTTTGCTCCTTTCAAAAATACAATCAACTAACTGCAGCAATACCATATACTTGGAAGAAGAAAGTACAAGAGGGGAAAAAGTTGTATAAACAAAGAAATATACCAATTCAATCTAAGAACAAAAAAACTGGTTGCCGTTCCATATAAATTACAAAAAAGCTGGGAAGAAATTTTTGATGTTCCAATCCCGTGGCATAACACTTTTGGTTTAATACGCAAAACAAGACCAGACTAAAAAATTAGAATAATTCAAATTATTATACAAAATACTGTCAACAAATTGAAATCTATACAAGTGGGGAATACAATCTTCCCCAACTCTGCAGATTTTGGACTGAGGAAGCAGAATCTATAGATCATCTTTTTTTTCTGTCCATATGTTGCATGTTTTTGGTCACAGGTACAAGAATAAATAGACAATTAATAATATGATAATTATTTTAGCAAAAATATTTATCTTTAACTCCAAATTGGTGGAGTCATTGACAATAGAAAGGTTTCATTATTATGTGAAGCATCACAGTACAGTAGAGATATACATGGCAAATCGTAACCCAATATGGCTTTGGCTAAGAGATAGATGGAGCATTGCATTTAAATAAAGAGTTGATCAAATAAAACCAAGATCTGTAAAACGCACAAGATTTGCAAATATTGTAAAAATAACAAATTGGATTATATGAATTATGTGGTGAATAGAGCTAAATGTTAAAATTGCAAAATGTAACTGGTCTCAACTATTGGTCAGGTAAAGGTTAGGATGGGGGTAAAATATAGAAAGCAATAATATAAAAAATGTGGGATTGGAAATGATGCGTATTTTAGAATGAAGACACCTATGTCAAATACTGAAGCTGATCCTTCCCCTTAAAAAAAAGAAGGAGAAGGAGTACAACCTCAAGAACACCATTCCAACCGTGAAGCATGGAGGTGGAAACAGCATTCTTTGGGGGTGCTTTTCTGTAAAGGGGACAGGACGACTGCACCATATTGAAGATCTAAAAAACATATTGTTTTTGCAGTCTGACTCTCTCTCAACGTGGCCTGTGTATCTGCCAACGCAGCTCTGCAGTTCATCAAGTTGTCTGCCCTCAGAGAAACAGTCTTCGAAAATGTTTGGATTATAATTATTTTATTATAAGAGCACTTGCAACTCTATACAGCACTGTACGTTTTTTTTTCCTGTGTTTTTAGATACATTAAAATCTGATAAAATGTCAATGATGGTTTCATTCAATTAATTATTTAGTTCCCAGTGTTTTTCAAATAAATTTGATTATAAATATTATTGAATTACTTATTTTGTTACAATATGAATTAATTAGTGTAGTATAGCCAAAATATTACATTACATGTGAAGCAGAGATCGTGTAAATTAATCACATTTTATTGCAAAGCCTAAAGTTGACACCATGAACTCCTTAAAAATTATTACATAATGAAGTGTATGTTTCTGAACTCCAGCCAATCATTAGACCACCAACACTATTATTCATCTGACTGTTCGGCAGTTCTTGAGCAGAAGAGAATAGTCTGCAGGCAGCAATTTGCAGGCAGTTGTTTTTTTTGCCTACTGCTGGTAGATTAACCAGCAGAAAATAGTCCAGAGATAGTTATATAGGCTACTTTTAGTCATATAAAATAATAGGTCTGCATCCACATGTGAACAGTTTGTATGTACGCTGGGAGAGAGCACGCACAGAGATGCGCAGATCAGCGTTTGTCACCTTGCCAAAAATATATAAGCCATCATTTTGAATCAAGCAAAATGGGTCTTTGTGTGATGTTTGTAGCCTACAATTTAGCCTATTTCTTACCTTTCCCTGCCTCAACTAAACAATTGTCTGTCACACATATTAAACTTAAAATATTCTATAGAATGTAGTGACTGATGGTTTGTATTTCACCTTTAGAATATACATAGAACTTTTCTTTGATTTTGTTTACTTTAAAGTCTGTTTAGACATCTTGTTCACCATTTTCAAGTCAATACATTGACATTTCTGAATCGTTTGAATCCACCATGCCTTCTCATGAGACTTGAAAACTAGAAGTCCGATCAGGCTTCAGGCTATGCATGCTTTCCCTCAAACATAAAATAAAGCTGCAAAGATTTTACATTAGATTCTCATCCCGACACACTATTTTCTGCCTAAAACACCCAAGGCGATGCACGTCCAAACCAGACGAAATGTCGTTATTTTTCACCCGACTCGTAGATCAGTTTTTAGCCAACAACACACATGCAGAACACAAACATGCAAAAGATTAATTAAAACATGACTTGAAAGATTGCTTGTCTAATTGGTCAATGCATAGAAATCACAAGTGAAAATGTTCTTTTTCCAAATCGATAGCTGCATGACTGATGTCTTGTTATGCATTAAATAAAGATGGGATTTCGCGTACACCCTTTCCTTTATTGAATATCCTCTAAGAACATCTATTAAGAGGCTAAAAAGGACAACATGGGTAAAAACAGCGATGACAGCAGGCAGGCTGGAGGGGACACCCCACTCTATTCAGTTACTAAGCACAGCACACCACCCAGGACCCACTACCAAAACATCCCAGGGAGCACAATCAATTCCCTCACTTTTAATGCACAGGATGAATACGTTCACGACTAGGTCATGATAGTCAGTTATTTTTTCCAGAATTGTGTATATATATTAGTCTATCTTTCGCTTGTGCATATTTTTGTCTTCTTAATTTAAAAAGTAAATGTATGTTTCCAAGCTACAGCTAGTATTCTGTCCCACATTACAAACCTAATCTTAATTGGATACCAGTAATACAAAATAAACAAACTTTAAAATTGAAAACATAATATTCTTTGGATATTTAAATTTTTCTAACCTGACGTTTCAGGGCCCGGTTCCCCGATAACGTTCATACTAAGACTCAAAAAGATATATCTTACCGAAGTTGTTTATGTTCCTAAGTGTGTTCCCCGAAGTGTCCCTTAGGAAGCTTCTTAACACGCTGCCTCTTAAGTTCGACGTTACAAAGGCGCTGTCCCAAGGGAAGGTGCTGAATTTGTTGTCATCGATTGCTCAGGAATCGATTTTTCACTTCACGCGAAAGTGCATTACAGTGGTAAGAACACGTTCTATGTAAATGAAACATTCCTCAAATTATTCCAGTAACATTTATTTTAGCATAGTTTAAGTTATCAGTAAAATATAGACTTATTAATTAAATTATCAAATTGTCAGTAATGTGTTCATATGATATGTTGTGACTGGTAGACGAACCGGGTATCCCTCGCTAATCATTCACCCTCCTCATCCCGTTGTGCCACTTGTCCCACTTCTTGACGTGGATTTAACAACTTTTAAAAATGATGTAATACACTTTTATTACATTTTTATCAATGGTAAGGTACTTTACAATCAGAATTGATTGGCAAGCAGTTTCAGTTATTTCTGTTTAATGTGGTTTTGATTGCCATTGGTTAATGTTTACAATAAAAAGCATCCTATCTACAATGAACAGAGAGAGAGAGTTAGATAGAGAATATGGTGGGGAAGTAACGTAAAAAAAGGGCACCAAGCTTCTTGTAAGAGGAAATTGAAGTTTTGCTGGACGAGGTGAGCTTGCACAAGGTGAAACTGTAAAAGAGCTATGGTGCGACATAGCAAGGCTGCCTCCGGATCAGACACACCGAGGTCCTGGCAGGACGTCAGGAAAAATGTCAAAAGGGCTTAAGTTTTGCCAAATAAAACAATTGACATAGACTAAACGGCTATGCGGCCAGCGCCATCTTTGCTTCAATCCAAGGACACGTTGGATCGCTGCCATAGTTGGTCGCTTACTGGACACCACCATGCTTACCCGTTTATAGATCTTAGCCATTAAGAGACAAATTGTTTGCCAGACTTTAATTATCAAAAGTGATTGCCAATTTAAACGCTTTAATGACATTACGAAATAGCCTAGGCTAATTACCGCATATTAGTTCTGATACCAAATAAAGTCAATTTCATAAATAGGCCTGTATCCATTGCGAACATATTTTATTATTAGTCTTAAAATGTCCATAAGATCATTGTTGAGTCACAAAATTGTCAACATACCATAGTTTGATTTGTACTGCGCTGCACTGATTTCTAAAGACTGCTGCACAGTAGCGACGACTAGCGGCTTGAGCTCAAACAACGCTAAGAGAGAGCTTACGACTTGTCCAGACCAACCTTATGAAAGTGTGACTTACAGAAGATATACTTAGCATACGAACGTGTCGGGAACCGTGCCATGAGGTTAAGAGAGAAGTTAAGGAATAGGTTAAGAACTACTTAGCGATAAGAACGTTTTGGGGAACCGGGCCCTGGTAGTTACTGGCGCATCTCTGGACTGCTGATGGTCTCCCTCACTTAGGTTCTGGTCTAACTAAACAAGTGTGTTATTTTGCTTGGAGTGCCCACTGTTTCTTCTCTCTTATTGTTTCTGCACAACCCTTTTCTCCTTGTCACTTCCTTTCTATTTCTTTGGAGAATAAACTATAATAAGATAGAAAGAGCTATATGAGTCTCATTTTCACGCTATTGGACTGTAAAATCTCGGACTCACTTCACTCCCAATCAAATTAATTTCCAAAATCTGTAATACAAACATGCATCAACCAATCACGGTTTGTAAAATTGAGCACACTGTTCTGTCAGCACACAACAAACACGCAAACAAGCCCTCCCACAACTGAGAAACTTGGTCTGAATCTAGCGGGGCTTTGCACATTTTTGCAAAGTATGGCCAGTCGCCATGGCGACTGCTGATTTGAAGGTCCATTCTGGGTTCTGTAAATCCCACGGTTCTCCTGATGGCCAGTGCGACTTTGGACAAGTCTTCCAAGAAAAGTGGCTGCTGTTAAAACTGGAAAGAGGGCGCCCCACTCCATATTAATGCTCATAGTTTTGGAATGGGATGTCCAACAAGCTCATATGGGTGTGATGTTCAGGTGTCCACATACATTTTACTATATAGTGTATGTCTTCACTATTTGGCAAGCATTTACTAGTTATTGCACAATTTCTGATCAATTCAATGTGTTTGTATGTATTCACAAATTAAATTAGTCTAAATAAGGTCATTCTAAACATTTTATAATCCAATTGTAAATGTTATCTTAGATTTTCTAAATGGTATCCCTTTATAAATGTTACCTTATATTTGATGGGCTGACAGATCCTGCATTTCAGTGAACAACTGCCCTGCTGTGAGTACAAGAATCTAACTGTGGAGAAGCTCCAGGGTTGATTGCCCAATGGGCAAAGTTTATGTGGGATCTGAGATGAAAATAAGAACTAAGCTTAAAGGGGATCCCAAAGGGGATGCATTACCAATACGGCAGCACAGAGAAGTCTGCACAGAAGAGGAAGGACAGGGTTGAACTTGAAGTACGAATCCCAGGTTTAATGGATTTTCTGGCCAGCTCAGTAGCAGGCAGGGGATGGATCAGCCCCTAAAGACCAGGCAGTATGTGGTGAAGCATGTGAATGATAAAGATTAGCTTTCAGCAAATAGATTTGTACCTCTGTCTCACGTTGTTCCCAGATTCCTCTGTGAAAACTGAAAACAAAAATAATCTCAGTAAATCAAACAGATCTCTTGGAGTCAGTAATATTGGAGGCTGATAATAACTGGTTTATACATTAGTAATTTATTATAGATATATTTACAAATACTGGTCAAACTGTGATCAAAACCCCTATTGTTTGTATGATCAAAACACCATTTTGTTTTGAGTATTGACAGGTCTATGTTAATTTGAAACTTGCCGAATGTTTGACAATCAATCACATGCATACTCCAAGCTTGCATCTCAAAGCCAGTTTGACACTGCTCGTTCAACATGGAAGCTTTGAGTTTATACATGCATGGTCATTCATCAACTATACAACCACAATTTCATTATTCACAGGCGCCCCTAGAGAGCAAAATGACAAGAAACCCCAGTCTGATAGTCTGCACTTATTAGTGCATTACAAATACAGTCATAGGTAAATGGTTTGATTGATCTCCTGCTATCGTGTCGGGCCGTACAATTATAATTGGACAGAACTGCCACTTGTGCTTTATTGCTTAAATAGAAACCACACTAAATGAAAATGTATACAATAATTTAAAAAAATATTTCTGGTACTTTAAAGGTACTATTTATGGAATTTAATCTAGAATCAATGATAGAAAAACAATATACAATTGCTGGTTTCCAATAGTATAAAATAATGTGTCAGAATAGTTAAGAGAAAAAAATCTCTGTCCAAAGGTATGACCAAAACAAAGTCCTTTTAGTTTAAAAGACTGAAATGTCCTCATACAATTTTCAGGATGTTTCCTCATTTTATGACTGTTGCATCACTGTTAAGTGGTAACAGAAGGTCACCATCCAAAGAATAACACCCAGAAAAGGTTAAATAATCCCATAATCTAGTAACATTTACCTCTGCTTATTATACAGTACTTTTATAAAATATATAATAACTATGTTAAAACATAATGTGCTCCAACAGATTTTCCTATGTTATCATAATGAGTACAGAATCTCTGTGGAAAGCAGAACAGCAATGGTTACAAAAAGGAACAAAGAGAAAAGTCAGGGGCTGACTTCTACATGCCTCTCTTTCTTCATCTTTTACACCCTAGAGAGGAAAGGGATATTTCAAGACTCTTTCCCACATTTGTTTCAATACCCTAATTGTCCCAACGGGAGGACAGGCTCCAGTGTGAGATAATCTGCAAATCAATGAAGGTGGTTGTAAAACTCTTACAAAGCCATGTCCCCCCCAGTTGGGGGTAAATTCACTCAGGAAACTTCTAATTAGGAGTGTCAAACAATTGTGTGTGTTTTTAAATATTGGGTGATATTTTGTCACTAGTGAATGTCCTTCAACACATTGTGCATTACTAAGAAAAGTTCCACAGCAATCAATTAATATGGTTATTATAATTTCAGTCATATAATTACAAAGTGCCAGAAATAGCATTCTGATTAATACATGTTTAACATGAATTATGATCATGTATACTTTTAAAACAATTGTATTGTGTTCTAAATTCCAAATCATATAATAAGGGTAGGCATTGTTTAGTCATGGCAACCATGACCCATAGCAAACGATTGGCTTGGGACAGAGGTGTAACTGTTCAGTTCATAACTGATAATAGAGTTTGCTAGGAATTTGTAGTAAGGTTTTTCAACTCTATTTAACTAGGTAGGCAGATTGAGAATTGATTCTCATTTACAATGGCGAACTGGCTAAGATAAAGCAATATAGTGCAAAATAATAACACAAAGTGACACATGGAACAAACAAAATGCACAATCAAAGATACAATAGAAAAATATATACAGTGTGTGCAAAGTGGTTTGGCTATGGAGGTAAGACAATAAATAGGCCAAAGTAGTGTGGAATAGTAACAATTTAGCTGTAAACACTGGAGCAATAAGTGTGCAAATGATGATTTGCAAATATGCCATTGAGGCGGAGCAGAGATGCTGGGGTGTGAATAGGCAAATAACAGTATGTGGATGAGATAGATAGTGGTGTGTTATTGAATAGTGCAATGATCAGTGAGCAGCTCTGACAGTTAGTCAGGGAAATGGTAATCTCCAGCTTCAAGGAGTTTTTGAGTTCGTTCCAGTCATTGGCAGCACATAAATGGAGGTGTTGGCTTTAGGGGTGACCAGTGAGATTTACCTACTGGAGCGCAGTCTACTGGTGGGTGTTGCTATGGTGAACAGTAAGGTTATCCTCACAGACAGCATGACAGTTTCTCCTAGGATTTCCTGATATTTCAAGGAATCCATCTTGCCTTACGCACACTGCAGGTTTCCTGTGACAGAGGATGCAAAGCAGCCCCAGAACATCACTGAGCCACAACCATGCTTGACTGTGGGCGAAGTGTTCATTTCAGCTTATGCTTCATTCTTCTTCATCCAGACATACCGCTGATCCATTGTGCCGAAAAGTTCCAGTTTTGGTTCATTGCTCCACATAACAGAATCCCATGCAACAGGGCAGTGATCCCTGACATCTAGTGAAATACTCCACTAGTTCTATATTTATCAGGTGATTTGTTAGAATATAACATTTAAATGTGGATTTGTGGGCACCTAAAGATTAAGCCTTATCTGCTTGGTGATTCATTGTGTCACATTTACCTCAGTATATAAATCTGTAATAATGACTGACTGCTGTGAATCCCAATTCAAGTTGAAGTCTCCTAGGATAATAACTTCAGTATATATAATAGTAGCTAACAACTCAGATAAATGGCTAAGCATATTTTCCTTTGCAGAAAGTGAATGATATACTCAAACAACTGTAATTTAACAGTTGACAACTAATGTACGTCTTAAAGGTAACAACTCATTTTTTAGGAATTGAAACAATTTTAATCAGTGCTATATAGTGGTTATTTTTAAGGATCGCAATGCCACCCAGGGCCGTGCACAGACATTTTTGGGGGCAGGGGCTCAAGTTAAAAAAAGGGCACCCTACACGCATGCGCATGCATGCATAGACACACACAACCTTTCCAAGTGTCCATTATTGCCATCTCCCATTGTTGCCACATATCCATTTACAATCACACACTATTTTCTAAACGTACGCCTAGTTCATTCTCTAATAACACACTATTCCTTTAAGAAAGCACCAATTTAATACGTTTTCATTATAGAAATATAATTCAGTCAGGCTGTGTTCAGTTAATCAGACCAATTTCTTACAAGTAGGTTTGTATAGACAAACTGCCTAAAGGTGACACAGGGTCAGATTACTCAGTAGTTAAGGAGTCAGACGCTTTCTATTAAGCCATTATTACCTGTTTAACTCATAACATTGCCCCCAAAAGGGAAAAGGAAATATATCATTTATTAATGTATTAATTTATTGTGCACATTAATGGGATAATATTCTCTCAAATTCCCTTAACTACATTTGGTGACAGCCCGACGTTGAGTGCCTGGCTAAGTAGAGCGGTTTTCGATCAGTGCATGTAGAACATTGGATATGGATTTTATTTCAAAAGGGAAAACCGGACAAATCTGCTGGATGGACTGTTGTGTGTTTTTCTGAGATTGGAATTCGAACTCTGAGGATTCTGCAGCCCTGGTGAGT
>JACXGM010040650.1:0-10614 GCA_016801145.1 Umbra pygmaea
CAGTCTTCCTCCAGACTCTGGCACATTGATTTCCGAATGACATGCAAAATTTGTTGTTGTTTTGTTGTGCTGCTTCTCTGTAGCCAAGGGCAGGCGCTTCTGCCGCTGTTTCTGGTTCAAAAGTGGCTTGACCTGGGGAATGCGGCACCTGTAGCCCATTTCCTGCACACGCCTGTGCACGGTGGCTCGGGATGTTTGTACTCCAGACTCAGTCCACTGCTTCGGCAGGTCATCCAAGGTCTGGAATCAGTCCTTCTCCACAATCTTCCTCAGGGTCCAGTCACCTCTTGTCGTTGTGCAGCGTTTTTTGACACACTTTTTCCTTCCCACAGACTTCCCCCTGAGGTGCCTTGATACAGCACTCTGGGAACAGCCTATTTGTTCAGAAATTTCTTTCTGTGTCTTACCCTCTTGCTTGAGGGTGTCAATGATGGCCTTCTGGACAGCAGTCAGGTCGGCAGGCTTACACATGATTGCGGTTTTGAGTAATGAAAAAGGCTGGGAGTTTTTAAAAGCCTCAGGAATCTTTTGCAGGTGTTTAGAGTTAATTAGTTGATTCAGATGATTAGGTCAATAGCTCGTTTAGAGACCGTTTCATGATATGCTAATTCTTTGAGATAGGAATTTGGGGTTTTCATGAGCTGTATGCCAAAATCATCAGTATTAATACAATAAATTACCTGAAATATTTCAGTTGGTGTGCAATGAATCTAAAATATATGAAAGTTAAATTTTTATCATTACATTATGGAAAATAATGAACTTTCTTACAATATGCTAATTTCTTGAGAAGGACCTGTATATTGAAATAGAAAATGTTCCTCAATTATAATTGACCCCACATAGATTTCACCTTTGCAAATGTATATTACACAATACAAAGATACTAAAACTATAGACACTATGCAGACCTTTATTTTGAAGGCAACCTGAAAATTAGAAGTCTAATTGTTGCAGCCAAATGTGACATGTGACTTGAAAACAATGACTTGGTCCCACCTCTGCCCTAGACTGATTAACTTCATATACAGTGCTGTTCCTGCGTTTTTTTCGAAAACAGCAGAGAGTACAGTTCGGTTGCTGCTGTATAGGATTTTCCTTGAAATACCACAATGTCTAGAATTCAATGCAAACTTTGCACCTGTGCACTATTTTTGGCGTAAGGACCTTGGCTACTAGCTAGAAATTATACACCGCAATTTGAAAAATTAATTACTGGTCACAATATCGTCCCTGAGCAATAAGCCCTACAACGCTTTATTGGGTAAGGATTTAGCCAGAAATTGCAGCGGATTATTTTAAATGTTACGTTTGTTCCTCCAAGTATTTACACAATCACCGATAGCTACATTGAAGCTAATGTTGCTACCTCCACTCCAGATGAAGGCTGGATGAAAAGCCCAGCCAATGAACTAGTTAGCCAGTTAGCCACTCACCCATTGCTCTCAACTCAACTCTTCTTTGTTATTTCCAAACAATTGCACCAAAGTATATTCATTTTACGTTCTGGCTCAGCTCTCTCTTTGCCACAACAGTGCGATAAATTGAGTGTAATACCGCCCCTGCTGCTCCGATTCTACGACCAATCTCCCGCTCCATTGTCCCCTCACTCGTGAACAAGACCCCAAGGTATTTGAACTTCACTTGTGATAAGGATTCATTGCCTACCTGGAGTAGCCACTCAATCGGTTTCCTGCTGAGAACCATGGCCTCTGATTTAGAGGTGTTGATCCTCATCCCAGCCACTTCACACTCAGCTGCGAACCGATCCAGTTAGTGTTGAAGGCCACAGGCCGATGATGCCATCAGGACCACATCATCTACAAAAAGCAGCGATGAGATCTCCAGCCCACCGAAAAGCAACCCACCCCGACTATGCCTCAACATCCTGTCCATAAATATTTCAAACAGGATTGGTGACAAAGCGCAGCCCTGGCGGAGGCCAACTCTCACCTGAAACGAGTCTGACATACTGCCAAAAACCCGGATGCAGCTCTCGCTTTGGTTATACAGAGATTGTATGGCCCTGAGAAGGGACCCTTTAACCTCGTACTCCCGCAGCACCTCCCACAGTATCTCCCAGGGACCCGGTCATATGCCTTCCCCAGATCCACAAAACACATGTAGACTGGATGGGCATACTCCCAGGCCCCCTCCAGGATCCTTGCAAGTGTGAAGATCTGATCCGTTATTCCATGACCAGGACGGAATCCATATTGTTCCTTTTCAACCTGAGGTTCAACTATCAGCTGAACCCTCCTTTCCAGCACCTTGGAGTAGACTTTACCAGGGAGGCTGAGAAGTGTGATACCCCTGTAATTGGCACATACCCTCTTTTTCCCCTTTTTTAACAGGGGAACCACCACCCCGGTTTGCCACTCCTTTGGCACTGTCCCAAACTTCCACGCAATGTTGAAGAGGCATGTCTTGATGTTACATGTGCCAAATTTATTGGGGTAATAATAGCCGACACATTAAAAGAAAAGACTACTGTTGCCATCGCAAATTCCACATACATGTAATTTATGTTCGACAGTGACACAGACATCATCTGCATAGGATGATGTATGTTATTCGATGCATATGATAAATAAACAACTTTGACTTTGACATTTCAACAAAGGAGTGTGTGATTGTCTACAGCCAGAGCTTGAGGAGAGGGAGACTGGTCAATATACTAATTGGACACATTGAAGTATACAAAAATTGTATAAGCCTAAAATATTATTAAACATTTATAAATAAAAGTGAAGCACTTCAAACATTTTTTTTAAGATTTAGATTTTTATATACAGTTTACTTAATAAAATTGAATGATTTACCTACACCTTATTATTTTGTAAAACATTTATATAATATATATGAATGTATATGGAGCGTGATAAAAAGGTGACCTGGAAATTGTGGCATTAAAGGTGATGTGATGAAAAATTTGGATGCATCTAAAATTTTGTGCTGGTGCACCTAAGAAATAATGTCAGGCGCACCAGTGCAACCAAAGCAAAAGGTTAGTCTGGAGACCAGAATAAGCATGAAAAATGCATCCCAGCCTGTCCTTGAGGAGGTTAGCACCTTCAGAAGAACCTTAATGATCACCTTTTATATACAGTGGGTACAGAAAGTATTCAGACCCCTTTTAAATTTTCACACCTGTCTATATAAGACCTTACAGCTCACAGTGCATGTCAGAGCAAATGAGAATCATGAGGTCAAAGGAACTACCCGAGGAGCTCAGAGACAGAATTTTGGCAAGGCACAGATGTGGCCAAAGTTACAAAATAATTTCTGCAGCACTCAAGGTTCCTAAGAGCACAGTGGCCTCCATAATCCTGAAATGGAAGAAGTGTGGGGCAACCAGAACCCTTCCTAGACCTGGCCGTCCAGCCAAACTGAGCAATTGTGGTAATTGAGGCAAAGAAGAACCCAGGGATCACTGTGGCTGAGTTTCAGAGATGCAGTAGGGTGATGGGAGAAAGTTCCACAAAGACAACTATCACTGCAGCCCTCCACCAGTCAGGGCATTATGGCAGAGTGGCCCGACGGAAACCTCACCTCAGTGCAAGACATATGAATGCCCGTATAGAGTTTCCCAAAGAACACATGAAGGACTCCTAGACTATGAGAAATAAGATTCTCTGGTCTGATGAGACCAAGATTGAACTTTTTGGCATTCATTCTAAGCGGTATGTGTGGAGAAAACAAGGCACTGCTCATCACCTGCCCAATACAATCCCAACAGTGAAACACGGTGGTGGCAGCATCATGTAATGGGGCTGTTTTTCAGCTGCAGGGACAGGACGACTATTTGCAATTGAAGGAAAGATGAATGCGGCCAAGTACAGAGATATCCTGGACAAAAATCTCATCCAGAGTGCTCAGGACCTCAGACTGGGCTGAAGGTTCACCTTCCAACAAGACAATGACCCTAAGCACACAGCTAAAATAACGAAAGAGTGGCTTTGGAACAACTCTGTGACCATTCTTGACTGGCCCAGCCAGAGCCCTGACCTAAACCCAATTGAGCATCTTTGGAGAGACCTGAGAACGGCTGTCCAACAACGTTCACCATCCAACCTGTTAAATTTGTTGCCTTAGCCACTTGCATTGTGTTAATTTTTGAGGCACTATGAGCAATATGAGCTGACATATAAAGCCTTGGGGACTATTAATGACATTATCTTAATGCAGTGTAACTACTTCAGCATGTAAATAATGCACTTGAAATAAAAACGTGAGCAAGGACGTTCAGCAATCGCTGTTATATTGAATCATCAGCCACGTGCAATTTAGCTAGCAGGTTAAGAATACAAACAATAAAAATCACCAGTTAACTTAAATTAAATATGCAAGAACTATCGACTAATACAATAACAGGCTTAAATGAACTGACAACATAAGTTATACGACAGTTATATACAGTTATCAACCACACACACACCGATCTCATGTTATCCACCAGAAAGCTGCAGTCTCTTTTTTCCTTTCTGTCAATTTTCCACCGACCGCTCGTGGTATGAGGTGCGTGTCTGCGCAATTCTCTACAGTGACAGTATGAGAATGGATGAACAGACACCATTCATTCCTATGAAGAGCCAATTAGAAGCAATTTTTCGGTGATAGCCGAGCAAACTGCGCAGCCTGAAGCTGAGCGTGATGACTTAGATATGACGTGAGCAATGTATCTGAACATTGTAATACTTCTTGTACGTTTGCCAAGAGAAATTGCAATCTTTACTAATCTTGCCTCTTGCAGAGAAATGAGAGCGTGAGTAGGAGTTGTCCATGAGCGTAGGAGCAGGAGCAACGTTTGGTAAGTATTCTGATTAATTATTTTGTAATTTTGACTGTATGCCTCCACATCTTGATGGCCTGCAAGCTTCTCATGGGCATTACGGTAATATCTCTACTGTGCGACAGTAAGTCACGTGGTTATGACACAATAGTTAGCATATTTTCACAAAAACGGCTGCTACGGGGCCATAACGTGTAATACAAGGTAACAGAGCTTTTTATACATTGTCCTGTTACTTTAGAAATAAACAATGGACAAATAGAGTCTTTAAATGCTTTGATGTCAATTTATTCGCTTTCAAAGTGACCCCTAAAATGAATGGAATGGTAACGTAAGGTGATGGTGAGGAAGTGAATTACAGTAAGCAGTGCTAAATGTGTGAAATAGTTAAAACTGTTTAATAGTTAATGTTCAATGGTATTTTAACAAATGAGGGTGCCTTTGTGTAGGAATATATGTCTGCTGAAACGTTTACAGTTATTGTTATAAAGGTGTTTGTTTTTGAGAAGGCCTTGACAAGCTGAAGAAGATGAGATCATTATATTGCAAATCATTATATGTGTAATTCATAAATAGAATGTTTAATGCTGAAGTTGCAGAGAAGCCTGTTTTTATCTTGCCCCAAACTGTGACTCAAAGGAATGCTTGTCTGTTTACATTGGGGTGATGCAGGGAAGGATTAGTTGAGCCTAGAGGGTCAGGTAATGACCCCTGGTCCTCTGACCGTCAGATGTGGGGTCGTAAAATAAAGCCAGATGCTTTATCAGGGTTTGTGAAGAGGTACAGAGAATGTTCTTTTGTCAGGTTTTGAGTTTAAACTTTGGCCAAGAAGAGTTTGAGAGATTAACAGTGTGACTAAAGCCAGGGTTAAAGGAAGGAAGGGGTCACTTTGGACATAGTAAGAAAATAGCTTGAGGTCTTAAGACTTTTTAGGCACCATATAACATAGTTCTAAAGGCAGGGAGAATTAGCCAGTATGCAAATGTTTAGGCACCCTTTTGGACTATTCTTTATTTACATTCTTAATCTTAATAGCGGATCCAAAGTTGATGCTGTTGTGGAAAGAAATTCTATATGACCCTCTTAAATACAGTTTAAACAGTTTAGAATGGTATACCTAGGTAAGTGTTATGCACCTAAGATTGTGAGCCCTGTTAGAATATTCTGAGGACTGTTAGGTTATTTGAGTGGAGACAGGGGCTTTTCCACTCTCTATGGAAGGGAGAGAATCAAGGCCGCTCAATTACTGCAGGGTGTCATATTTATTAGTAAGGCCTAAAAGAGCAGACACCACTCTTCTGTTTTAGAGGCGGAATACAGAGAACAAATGACTGTGACAGAGAAGATAGCTCATAACCCTTTTATCTACTATATATATTAGACCGTAATACCATCACAGATCTAATAAATGTTTGATGCCATTCAGACTAACGAGACAGGTTACTAACATCATTGTTTCCTCTTCATTTTTGGACAATAACTGAACACTTATAAAGAGTGTGACCTTAATACAATGGGCTGTGTACTGTCAGATCTCCCGTCCAGTACAGCCAGAAGAGGCCTGGCTACCCCCTTGAGTCTGGCCTCTCTCTAGGTTTCTTCCTAGGTCCCACCTACTAGGGAGTTTTTCCTAGCCACTGTGCATCACTTGTGTTGCTTGCTCTTGGGGTTTTTGGACCGGGTGTTTGTCAAAGCACTTAGTGACAACTCTGGTTGTAAAAAGGGCTTTATAAATAAATTTGATTGATTGATTTGATTTCTTCTATGATGCTTAATAGCGGCCCGCCATGGCAAAATTTCTTCCGCCACGGTATCGGAACATAGGGCTGTACAAAAGCAGTTTATCAGCAGTGATAGAGTGCTGCACACTCCAGTACAGTAGGTGGCAATATATGCACCTTTTAAGTTGATCTGCCAACTAATCAAAGAAGAAGAAAGAGTGTATGTCGGAGAATCAAGAGCTGTTTCTCAATGTCAAGGATCCTTCCTTGGTAGGACGGATCCTTCCAAGTCAGGTCCTTCAGAGGCTAGGCGAGACTCCTTCTTAGCATTCGGAGAACACGTAAATGGAACGTAATGGAACAGGCTAGCAAGTGCATGTCATTACGTCAGTGAAAAGGTCCGCATTCTGCGCTGCAATTCAACAGTTTGTACTGGCATTTAATCGGTAAACTTTACTTACATATACTACCTTTTTAACAAATGTACGATAACGTAAAACACTAAAGATACTTACATTCGAAAGCATATTGCTCCGTGTCCACTAACGTCCGCTATTTTTTATTCTTTAAACGAGCCGGGAAAGCACATATGGATCCTTTACTGTCTATGGGAAATTCTCAGAACGAAGGACTCAGTCCTTGGTTATAATTCGGAGGATCCTTGACATTGAAACAGTTCTTCGACAGACTTTGATGACGTAGCATCCTTGAAATTCTGACTTCGAAGCATCCTTCCTTGACATTGGGAAACAGCTCAGGGGCTAGGCTTATGCCGCGTTCCATTTGTACTCGGTTGGAAATTCCAAGTTCCTACTCAGAATTTCAACTTGAACACCCACCCAAGTGGGAATTCCTAGTCGTGAAGTCTGAGAAATTTCACTACCCCCAAGTTCATTTTCCAAGATGGCAGCACCCTGTATCAACAGTAAATGAAAGTTGTTGTTACTGTTCATTTTTATTAATGGTTTTATTTGTTTTTCACAAAAATTGTCGTACACACAGTACTGTCCAAACTGCTGTCTCTGGACATGTTGATACGGCGTTAGAAGGCATGAAAATACACAGAAATGTTTTTTTTCTAAAATTCCAAAAGGGCAAGAACAACGAAGGCTTTCGTGGGGGCGTTCATCTTGTTTTTCCACTTTGGTAACTGAAATGCAATCAACTTGTTTTAACTCCAATGTGACGTGATTCCCAGTTCCGACCTCCCACATCCGAGCCAAATGGAATGCAGCATTAGATTCAGAAGTTGAAGCAGCTCTGGGTGGATTTTGATGCTACCTGGCTATTTTCGTATCTAATTAATTAATTTTCTAATTAAGAAATAGGAATATTAAAATATGATCGAGCATTGTCTGTCCACAGGCATGAAACCGGTTTATTCATACAAGGATAGACCCAGAATACATGGTTACATGGCATTTTATCTCATTGACATCCCTTACAGCCTTCTGATAATTAGGAGTGATATAGTCATGTGAAAGCAATACAGAGTGGAGGATGTTTTGGCTAGGGTCCTCAAGAACTACACAGACATACCAGACTGGTCAGTCCTAAATCAGATGTGAATCTGTCTATAACAGACCATCCTCAAAAACAGGGCAAAAAGGACACTAGTCATAAAGTGCCACAAGAGGCTTTTGCCAACTCTACAGCAGTTAGATTACAAAAATGTATTTAATAGCTAAAGAGAGTATACAATTGCATTACAGGCTTTTATTTAAGACAGCTTTACTCTGGAGACTTAAGGTTGCACAGAGTGACCGTGGAGGCTGAAGGAAGAAAAACTGAAAAAGTGACTTGCTCTACATTTCCCTGTTGGTATGAGCCTGACCAAGACATCGGGGTGGGTTTGCTATCAAGATGGGATTTTCCACTTCATGATTGTGTCCCACTTTTTGTTGCTTCTTCACAAAATAATACAGTTTGCAAGGCACTGTACATATTGAATTTAGGCCAAATGCTATTTCATCTGTAAGCCATGAGTTCTTGATGTTGGTGGAGCGAATGTTAATAAACGGTGCTATCTAGCTGCCCAGACATTCAAAAATACATACTTTGCCTCATTGACTTTGGGAAAGTGGGCACTGCTAAGATGGGGTAGTAACATTCAATATTTGTCCATATGTCACTGGTTGAAAGATGCAAGCTATGTATATTTCTGGACAGAATTCTATGCATTATTATGTGAGGTGAAGTACTTCCTGGTCAGTTTAACGGGGAAAATGTGCATCTTGTTAATCTGCCGGCCGCTTTAACATGTGCAAATATGTGTGTAGTGTGAGAGTTGTGTGGAAGAGTTTAAGTGCCGGTTCTAGTGCTACCCCTTTGTACAGTGTGGCTGTGACTGACAACAGTCAACAATAAATAACGTTGTTATTAGGAATACATTTGTCTCCTGCGTTAACTGTGAGTAGGGTAGGCCTACACTACTGTAATTTAACATCAGTCATCATGTGTGCACTCTTCGCCATCCCACAGATCTGTCCAAGGAGATGCGGAGCTGCCGAAAGGCAGGGATAGTGGGAATTGGGAAGGTAGAAAAATCTGGAAAAAATTAAATGTGGCTGACATTGAAGTAATTACAACACAAGAGGTGGTTTAAGTTGGTGGTCGCTCAACAGCGTTCCGTATTTAACAGGTCCTGTTTTTCCCCCAGTTTCATCTAATCGGTTTATAAAGCTAGAGGAAATTCCAATAAGCTTTTCACTTAATACATTTAAATACCTGTGTTCCAGAGAGGTTGAGGGAGTGCAGAAACCTGCAGTTCCCTGCAAGCTCTAATAAGGCATTGTCTCCCACATCAGAGCAACCCCATAGGGAAAGGACTTCTAGGGAGCTGCAACCATGGGCCAAAGCCAAGACCCCCTCGTCCGTCACCGCAGCACACCCAGTCAGGTCCACCACTTGCAGGCGTGGGCAGGAGGCCACCAGGGCCCTGACACCTACAGAATACCAACCAATCAACATTTTAGTTGTACAGTGCAATGAAAGTGATTTGGTTTTAATATGTTGTACTGCATTCTGATATGTTGGAAATGTTGTACATATCCAAAGTGCACATTAAGTAAGTTTGGTAGAGGTGATGATCAAATTTAGGCTGGTATTACAGAAAGTATGCATTTCATTGATAGAGAAAGAACTGGTGTTGTTATGATTCAGAGTGATCAAGTAATTTGAGAAACAATGACAAGACATGTCATGTCGTAGAAGGTATGTGGCTCATTTCAGCTTGTCAGTTTTGTTATTAAACAATAAAACTCTATAGTAAAATAGAATAATTTCAAAACACAGATGATATTTTATAGGTACAGTTGTAAACAAAGTTATTCAACCCCCATTGCAAATCAGGATTATTATTAAGATGAAAAGACTGTCAGCTGTTTGCAATGAACAAATCAAACAAAATCAATTCAAATAGCTCAACACAACAAATGTTTTCAAGCAGTTTCCCGAAATCTAACTGAAAATGCAACTCATAATAGCTTCTTCAGTCTCGAAATTATTCAACCTCCTGAATAGAATCCCTCACAACAGCACAGATATACTATATAAAGCAGGTGTTGTCTCAAGCACACCTGATGCAACTAATCAAAGGCTTCATTAGTTGCACCAGGTGTGCTTGAGCTGGAACACATGAAATACCTAAACTGGCTAGGATTTTGTTGAGTTTCACGTTTAACCAGTGGTGGGCCGTCAGGGCCAAAAAATTCATTTTTGTACTACTTTAATATATTTTTTAATAATATATATTTTACAAAGTTCATTTAAATTAGTCTATATGGTGATTTCATTGCTACAGTACATTCTTTTCAGTTGCCTTGCTTTTAGCGCAGCTCATATAAATGAAAGCTTTTATCCAATAAGATTTTGTCATCTGTGTTGTATCCAGGTAGACTAGGGCTGTAGTGGATTTTTAGATGTTCCACAGGACTGATTACAGCAGCTGTCTAAGAACTACAAGTCTCTTTCACACTCTTGACGACTGCTGGAGTGAGACCCGGAAGGGAGGGGGGCCAAAACCCCCACTATGGATAGTCAAACAAGAAGCTGAATCTCAACATTATACTGTATATCATGATATATCACTTTGGGGCTTGC
>JACXGM010040651.1:0-10307 GCA_016801145.1 Umbra pygmaea
TAAACAACGATCAATATTAACCACATTTCTCTCTCATATTGCTCATCATAACCACAGAAAATTATAAAAACAACTAGCTAACCCAAATTCCAATTATTTTATATTTTTTTATTTTGCTGATCCGAAAAATGATCCGATCCGTGACACTGATCCGAGAACCGATCCGATCCGTGAGTTTCATGATCCGTTGCACCCCTATGGTTTAGGTGTTCTCTTATTTCTGCAACAGCAGAAATCACTTCAAGCACAAGACAAATTATTATATGAATATATCTACATAAATGCAATAGAAACCAGACACAGACACCATTGTAGTTGCATTATAAATTTTGTTTGGAGAAGTGGCAAGCAGGGCCTTCCTCGTGTAACAGTGGCTGCTTCAGTGACAATTGTGTCACGGTGGGCATGGTGTCAATCTTTCGACTATGCCAAGAAGGTCTTTTAGGGAAAACAGCTTGTTGGTACATCACTTCCTAGTGTATTGTCTACTGTCAAAGCCCTTCTGTTGTTGATTTATATCTGTGCTTTGGGTCGTTGTCTTTTTGCATTTCCCAACATCTTTTGAGCTTTAATTTGCAGACAGATGGGCTTAAATTCTCCTGCAAATTGTCTTGAGAAACTTGGGAATACATTTTAAATCGATAACAGCAAGCTCTCCAGGCCATGAAGAATCAAAGCAGCCACAAATCGTGATGCCCCCCCCCCCAAAGATAATTTACAGTTTGGATGAGTTTTGATGTTGGAGTGCTGTGCCTACATTTTCCTTCATACACAGTTTTGAGAATTCCTTCTAAACAACAAACTTTGGTTTTAGAATATTTGGCTGTACATAAAGTCTTTTAGAGATACTTTTGTATTCTTTTCCAGGTTTATTCAAGTCAAGAATACTTAGGTTTACGGAGATCTCTACGGTTCAAGGCATAGTTCACATTAGACAATCCTTCTTATGATTAGCAAAGTCAGAATTTGTGAGTTTTTCTTCATAAGGCAGGGCAGCTTTAACCAACATCTTCAATTCCATTTTATTGATTGCACTCCAGGTTAACTAACACCGACCAATTAGCTTTTGGAGAAGTCATAATCCTAGGGGTTCCATAATTATTCCACTTTGTTTGCTATTGGTTGTGACTGAGTTGAAAATCAGATGTTTGTATGTGTTTAAATAGTTTTTCTTGCCACTGTGTGTATTGACTTAAGGCTTCCGAGCACTGTGAAAACAATTGGACGGCTTGGTGACATGCTTGGAGGAAACACCTGATCAATCTTCGACAATCTTGCACCAGAGATGGTTTGCAGGCTAGACAAGGTTCAAAAGGGAATTTAACATCTGAATAAAATAAAAAATTAAAACAAAAAGGCTCAGTGGCAAGCATGCAGAAAAAACTTTCTCAAAGGGAAGGAAATACCAATAGGATTGGTAAACAAAAACCAGTGCTTTTGGCCACCAAATTTAGAATAATAATAATGCATTCAACTTATATAGCGCTATTCTTCCAACGAACCCAAAGCGCTTTACACAGTGAGGGGGAAATACAACCAGTTATCCAGTATATTGTCTGGTGGAATTAAATGATCATTTAAGATCTTACTAAAACTTGAAATATGCTCATAACATTAAATAATAAAGCTTTTCTCTTACGTGCATGTATCCTCTGCAGGTTGATGTGTTTTTCCAGCTCGCGCCGGAGTTCCACCTCCGCTCCGTACTTCCCCACCGTCCCATCATCCACCAGCAGGAAGTGGGAGTGAAGGTTGTTCAAAACATTCAGCTTGGACAGGGGGTTCAGCAACGTTTGGTAGGGGGCTACCACCTGGAATACACACAGAACGTTCAGCTTGGACAGGGGGATCTGGTTGGAAACGCTGCTTGAAATACACACACCTCTACTTGAAATTCAATACTGGGTAACTTTGAATTCATGTGTGTTTGCCCGAGTGTGTAAACATTTAATGTGTTAGTATACTTGTGTGCTCCTTACATCTCTACCAATGAGGTCGTTGCGGTTCTCAATAACGCCCCAAGGAGCGACTCCAATGGTACAGATCTTCTTTGAGGACCTGGAACAGTGCTCCTTCAGCGCATCACCCACATGTTTGGCCACACCTGGAGGTCAGGATTCAAACACAATTCACAACAGGCAATTTATCATAAAGGACCAGCTACGGTAATCAGCAGTCTAAAGCCTCACACTCATATCCATAAATGCTGTAAAGATTTGTTGTTATTGACAGTGGGTATGGGTACATCACAGTATATAAAAACCTTCACTTTGGTTGGTAATTACATGGTTGACATTGTTACAATAAAAGAATTTCCAAAAAATGTAATGTACAATGCATCCGGAATGAGCTTCACGTTTTCCACATTTTGTTATGTTACACCCTTATTCCGAAATGGATTAAATTCATTATTTCCCTCGAAATTCTACAAACAATACTCCATAAAGACAATTTGAAAAAAGTGTGATTGAAATCTTAGCAAATTTATTAAAAATAAAAAAGCCCATGTAGATAAGTATTTACAGCCTTTGCCATGACACACAAAATTGAGTTCAGGTGCATCCTGTTTTTACTGATCGTCCTTGAGATGTTTCCACAACCTGATTGTCCATCTGTGGTAAATTCAGTTAATTGGACATGATTTGGAAAGCCACACACCTGTCTATATAAGGTCCCACAGTAGTTGACAGTGCATGTCAGAGCACAAACCAAGCTATGAAGTTCAAAAAATTGTATTTAGACCTCCGAGACAGGATTGTATAAAGGCACAGATCTCGGGAAGGGTACAGAAAAATATCTGCAGCATTGAAGATCCCAATGAGCACAGTGGCCTCCATCATCCGTAAATGGAAGAAGTTTGGAACCACCAGGACTCTTCCTAGAGCTGGACACCCAGCCAAACTGACCGATCGGGGGAGAAGGGATTTGTAAGGGAGGTGACCAAGAACCTGATGCTCACTCTGACATAGCTCCAGCATCTCTCTGTGGAGAGAGGAGAACCTTCCAGAAGAAGGTTAAGATCTCTGCAGCACTCCACCAATCAGGCCTGTAGAGTGGCCAGACAGAAGCCACTCCTCAGTAAAAGGCACATGAGAGCCCACCTGGAGTATGCCAAAAGGCACCTGAATGAATCTCAGACCATAAAACAAAATTCTTTGGTATGATGAAACAAAGATTGAACTCTATGGCCTGAATGGCAAGTGTCATGTCTGGAGAAAATCAGAGACCACTCATCATCTGGCTAATACCATCCCTACAGTGAAGCATGGAGGTGGCAGCATTATGCTGCGGGCATGTTTTTCAGCGGCAGGAACTGGGAGACTAGTCAGGATCGAGGGAAAGATTATTGCAGCAATGTACAGAAACATCCTTGCTGAACCTCAGACTGGGGCAAAGGTTATAAGATAACAAAGGAGTGGCTACAGGACAACTCTGTGAATGTCCTTGACTGGCCCAGCCAGACCCCACACTTTAACCTGATTGAACATCTCTGGAGAGATCTGAAAATTGCTGTGCACTGATGCTCCCCATCCAACCTGATGGAGCTTGAGAGGTCCTGCAAAGAAGAATGGAAGAAACTGCCAAAAATAGTTGTGCCAAGCTTGTAGCATCATACTCAAAAAGACTTGAGGTTGTAATTGCTGCCAAAGGTGCTTCAACAAACTAATGAGCAGAGGCTGTGTATACTTGTGCTTCTTTGTTTTTATTATTGTTTGTAGAATTTGAGGGAAACAATGAATGTAATCCATTTCGGAATAAGGGTGTACCATAACAAAATCTGGAAAAAGTGAAGCTCTGTGAATCCTTTCCAGATGCACTGTAACAACTCTAGAAGGTTATTATACCAACTATGAAACTAAAGTTTATGGGGCAAAAGAAGTCCATGGTATGATTTTCAGCAATTACAAACTTGCAAAAACGGATAGCTGAAAAATCAATGCATATAATGGGAGTATGACAATCAAACATGGAGGTGATTTCAGTTGGGTAGAATAGTCAGTTAACACTGTCTTTTGGCACCTGTGGTACTAAGGGTTATAATAACACATACCTCTACTATGACAGAACCCCAAACCTGTGCAGCATTCATAGAACAATAACTACAACAGAAATGTGTCGAGTGTGCAATATATATGTATGTACACAACATTTCCAAAAGTATGTGTACACCCCTACTAAATGGTGGAGGAGGGATAATGGTCTAAGGCTGTTTTTCAGGGTTTGCGCTAGCCCCCTTAGTTCATCTTAATGATACAGGATACAAAGATATTATATCAATTGGGTGTTTCCAACTTGTGGCAACGGTTTAGACAAGGGCCTTTCCTGTTCCAGCAGGACTGTGCCCCTGTGCACAAAGCAGGATCCATAAAGATATATATGTTTTTACTGAACAAAGGAATAATACGGGGACAATATAACCAATTTGTGAAAATACACATTATTATTTGGTACATAATATGCATTTATTGAGAGTTAGATACTGTGAAATGTCGATTTTGCTATTCTATTAGTGCAATATTTTAGTACTGAATTTTGTATTATTTAAGTTGATGTTTTCAACCCCTGGATCCAATATGTTAGTTTGTAATGTTTAGTAGTCCTTGTTATTTTTTTGTAGTTTTTGAAAAAGTTACATATTGCATGTTTAACAGTTTTTTGTGTTAATAATAATAATAATAATAATATAATAAAAGTTAATGAAAATACATACATTTTTATGGTACTCAATTGTTGGCTCTCATAATTGTATCTATGTAGTATGTGACTGACCTGTGTTTACCCCTCCCGTCAGTATCCACGCCCCGGTCGTGACAGCAGCTTTGATCAGGCCTTTCCCCACAACCTGTTTGATGCGAGGGTGCAGGTCAAAGTTCTGGATGCCTCCATGGACAGAGATGAGGATCTTAGGAAGCTCCATCTGCCACTCTTTCAGCATCAGTCTCAGAATACTCTCTGGACGGCTGTCATGGGACAGACGCACATACTGAGGACAGGAGAGGGAGGAGATCAGGGCAAATATATAAACAAAATATTGTAATGCTTTAGTAAGAGTGTTGTTGTGTTCCTTCACATCCTGCGTGTATAATAACTACAACATTTAGCTGGGTGGTGAAAACTGTCCAATGAGCCCTGGTCAAACCTTTCACATCTAATTAAGGATTCAGGTGGCAGGCATGGATGTGTTGAGATGCCAGGTTAAGGATTGAGGGGACATATCTGCATAAGGGCCAGGTATGCGAGGGCTTAGGGGGCCAGGTACGCGAGGGCTTAGGATGGGGGTCAGATCGGCAAGAATTTAGGGGCCAGGGCCATATTCACAAAACATTTTACACTTAAAAGTAGCTCCTAACTCGCTGATTTAGGAGAAACTTTGAAAAATAATGGGAGTGTCACTCCTAATTTTAGAACTCCAAAATGTTTGGTCTAGGAGTATTTCACAAAGCGTTTTAGCAGTAAAACCAGCTAATAAAATCTGTGAAAAGTTAGGTCCTCGAGAGGACGCCTAAGTCACTAAGACCAAATGATAAATTATCCTACACTGCAGAGCCTCGTATACAGCCAATTAATGTTCTGAACTACATTACATTTCAATACAGTTTTATGATGACATGTAGTGAGGTTCATTAATGTACAAAAATATTTATATCCAAAAAATTTTCATTGAATGATTGTGGTCTAGTGTAGTTAATTGCCCTATTGTCGTTTAACAGTATTGGTTGCTTAAATTCTGCAATATATTCACCCTTCTGAGACTCCAATACAAGCGCATTTCACAGAAAGACATTTATTTGCTGGCATTTATTCCCAAATGTCTGTTTTGGAGTTCGAAGTTTTCACAACTTCTAAATCTTTCTTTAATAATTTCCTTTATCTCAAGCACAAGTTGCCCAAAAAGTAAAAAAGTTATCCTTGCATTCAGTTTGGATTTCATTATGGTTTGCTCAATGTAGCGTCAGGTTAATATTCTAGTCTAATAATGAAAATACTGCTGCATATCCAGCAATCGGCTAACTGTTTACAAGCTGCCAGACAGAAGACGTGGACAATTTGCTGAACATTATCTAGATTCTCAAATAAAACGTAGTTTTAGGGATCAAATTGGCAAGGACTTAGGGGACAGATATGCAAGATATTAGGGGCCAGATCTTCAATGGTTTATGGACCAGATCTAAAAAGATTTAGGGGGCAGATCTAAAAAGATTTAGGGGCCAGATCTAAAAAGATTTAGGGGCCAGATCTAAAAAGATTTAGGGGCCAGATCTAAAAAGATTTAGGGGCCCGATCTGCAAAGATTTAGGGGCCCGATCTGCAAATATTTAGGGGCCAGATCTGCAAATTTTTAGTGGCCACCTATGCAAAGATTTAGTGGCCACCTATGCAAAGATTTAGTGGCCAACTATGCAAAGATTTAGTGGCCAACTATGCAAAGATTTAGTGGCCAACTATGCAAAGATTTAGTGGCCAACTATGCAAAGATTTAGTGGCCAACTATGCAAAGATTTAGTGGCCAACTATGCAAAGATTTAGTGGCCAACTATGCAAAGATTTAGTGGCCAACTATGCAAAGATTTAGTGGCCACCTATGCAAAGATTTAGTGGCCACCTATGCAAAGATTTAGTGGCCACCTATGCAAAGATTTAGTGGCCACCTATGCAAAGATTTAGTGGCCACCTATGCAAAGATTTAGTGGCCACCTATGCAAAGATTTAGTGGCCACCTATGCAAAGATTTAGTGGCCACCTATGCAAAGATTTAGTGGCCACCTATGCAAAGATTTTGGGGCTAGATATGCAAAGATTTTGGGGCTAGATATGCAAAGATTTTGGGGCTAGATATGCAAAGACTTAGGCCCCAGGTATGCAAAGACTTAGGCCCCAGGTATGCAAGAATTTAGGGACAAGACCTGCAAGGATGTAGGAACCAGTGCAAGAATTAGGTATGTAATGATTCAGAGGCAGGGTATGGATGGATTCAAATGGCGGGTTTTGAAGGATTCAGATTACCAGTATTGGCAAATGCAAGGCAAGCTAGACTTCTCCAGAACTGTATGCCAGGCCAGGTTAAAGAAGGATTTAGTATGTTTACATGAATGACTGTTATTTTGAGCCCTGTGGGTGGACAACGTTATGGGTTTAGCACCCAATTTATACAAGTCTGGTAGATAAAGTTACATTTAATCTTCACTGCCATGTTGTCTGGCGCCTCATTCTCCTAACCAAAACTCAGATTGTGGGTTGCCTTGCCAGGCAGATTTCAAGCTTACTAACAGGCTAAATATGCGGTCACTTCCAGACATAGTGTGACTGACACTGTGCATTGAAATGTTGGGATAAGAAGCCGCTGTCATATTGAGGTTCACAGTGAGGGTGGGTGGGTGAGCTAAATGCAAGTGTTTGTGCTAGTGTATATGCTCCACCCTACCTTGGCTCTGTAAGAGTGGGACCCTCCCTGGAAGTTAACAATCCCGTATGCGTCTGTGGGGCTCTCCTGTGTGTGTTTGTCCACAGACCACTCCTCCATCTCCGACTGACCCCCAGCCCCTGCAACCCCACCCAGGTTCACATCGGAGTACTTCATGGCCAAGCTGGCTGTAAAACCAACATGCTGCCGTACCAGCCGCCCACAGCAGCATCTAGAGGAAGTCAAAACAGAGGGAAGAATATTATCACACAAGGTGTTTCCTTTTCCTTGGTACAGCTATAGGTCCTCCTTCAGCCAGTTCAGAGGCGTGATGTGTTCTTCCTGGACACACAAAGCCTGAAAGTTAATTGTTTCCTGTCATGCCTGGTGTAGTACTGTGGGCTCATTTACACCCCAGAGTAGGTAGTTTATATTGCAACAGGTGCTAGCAAAGCCAGGGGTGCAAGTTGGATACTAATGGAAAAAAGTATTCAATGTAGGGCTGCACAATTATGGCCAAAATGATAATCACGATTATTGAGATCACGATTAATTATCACGATTATTTGTTGATTTCAACCAAAACAAATATTATTGTCACACAGGCAAATTATAACTGCTTTACAGCCATATTGTGCTACATTCCTGCTAATGTACAAATATGTGCATCACAATAAAATGGTTCATCTTATTCACCAAAATGCTTTGCATCTCCTTAAAGAATAAATAAAAAATAAAAATACATAAAGAATGTATGAATATTTTGTTGTTTTTTATGTGTAAAAGCATGTAAACCATGATGAATAAGGTTTTTTAATGCATATTGTCAAGCCCCCAGGGCTCCTGGACCAGTGTGCAATGTTTGGGGGCAATACAAACAAGTCAACATCAAAATGCTGCATCCATTTCTCACTACATTTCTATAGGTTTTTGAAATCCCAGCTATTTTTTAAATTCCAAAAAGTGTTGGTGTTGTGCATGATGATGTCCTACATCAATGCAGAGTTAATATTTTGTCATTTTCACTTCCTACATCCTGTCAGTAAAGTGCTTAGTAAAGAAAATGACCGTCTAAAAAACATGACCAACTTTGAGGCGCCACAGCTCTGGCTGTGTTTAGCCTATAGGGATGATCCACTACTCATTCTTTCCATCTGATCTTCCTCTTTCCAAAGGTACCGATTTAGTTGCTAGCATGTTTCTAGAGCAACGGGGTCTTTAAAGTGTTAAATACCACGCAAATTTGATTGTGGGAGGCCAAAATCGTGATCGTGATTAAAATTTGATTAATTTTGCAGCCCTAATTTAAAGTCATTCTGAGAAAAAAATAGTCAACTCAATTACTAAGATGTGCGTAAGTCCTGTAGATGTGAGTGCCACAGGGACGAGACTTTGGTTCTACACTAACTATCTTAAACAACATTTGTCTAAGTAAGCACTGTACATAGTGTACAAGCAGCTAGTTGATCTGAGGAGATTTACAAGTCAAGGACTTGACAAAAGACTTACCTGACTAACTGCTCGACAAGACTTACCTGACTAACTGCTCGACAAGACTTACCTGACTAACTGCTCGACAAGACTTACCTGACTAACTGCTCGACAAGACTTACCTGACTAACTGCTCGACAAGACTTACCTGACTAACTGCTCGACAAGACTTACCTGACTAACTGCTCGACAAGACTTACCTCACTAACTGCTGGCAGATCTGGCATCCTGGAAGGCATCTGAAACAAAACCAAAGAACACATCTTAACGGACAAATTACAGGTGCTACGTTTTATCAATATCACAATCCAGGATGGTTATGCTTGCATATTTTTGGTTTGTTTTATTTAAAAAGCCCTTTTACAAAGGTGAACACGTCTTTACTAAAACACAGAAGTCATTAGGTAAAGTCTCAGCATTGGCTACAGGTCCACTCTAAACAGGGAACGATGGCTTTTATTTCCTGTTTTTTTATGTGCTGCAGAGAACAAAAGTTTAAAGAGTTCCAGACTTAAAAGCTGTTCCATAAATATAATTACTTTTTTAAAGATGAATGAGTTTTGGTTTTATGAGTGATGATGCATTGAGTATGTGTAGAATTTTTTTTGTGATTTTATTATTGTAGAATATTTCCTTATTACATAGTTGTTGATATAAATCAGGTCATTGCTGCTAATGAGGTCTTTCCAGGTCATTGCTGCAAATGAGAAAGAGATGTTTTCTTTTCGCATTTATTTCAATGCCAGAGTTGTGGGTTTAATTACCATAGAAGACCTGCAGAAAAAAAGTCTAAAATAAATGCAGTCACTACCTCCTTGCTAAAATAACAAAATGTAAATAAATAAATTATCAACAGTGTCCCTGAAGCAAGTGATTTCTGTGTGATGAGGGACCTACAGTATGTACTGAATTTAATGGGTCATTTTCATTAGCTTTTTATGACCACCCAACCAATCAGTGTGATTGTTTAAATGCCAGAGGTACTGGTGTATAGCAAAATGTATAATTTACCAAAGTTTCTTCAAAACATGTCCCAAAATATTTAGGTGCATACAGAATAGATGCATATTCCCCTTCAATATATTTCAGTTTCAGGGAAAATGCAGTATATATAAAGTATTTATTTGCCTAAAACTAATTAAGATCAAAATAAATAAGTCCTAACAAGGATCCGTAATTCTGACAAAGCCGGCACCCTACAAGCATTTGTCAAAAGCTACGTAAATGTGTGTGAATAAATGCAACTGTCAAATCTAGAAAAATCAAGAGAATGCAAAGCTACAATCTTCTGCTTAATATAAATATATACAAATATATGAATATATAAATATATAAATATATACATAAATATATACATAAATATATACATAAATATATACATAAATATATATATATATATATATATATATATATA
>JACXGM010040652.1:0-10264 GCA_016801145.1 Umbra pygmaea
CCGTGATGGATGAGCAATGCAAATAGAATTGGCAGCTGGGTGACATGTGGTTGGATGAATGGATGAACCATGTGAGCACCCCTTACCATCCCTCACCTGTCCAAGGAGTTGTGGAGCTGCCGACAAGGCAGGGTTAGTAGGAATTGAGAAGGGAGGAAAATGAAGAAAAAAATAAAAAGTTTGATTATTTCTCAGTCATCAATGAAAGCAACTTAACTCTTTTAAAATTAAAATACTCCTTGTATGGAACTATACTGGGAAAATACATTCACCAGCCACTTTTTTAGGTACACCTTGCTAGTACCAGGATGGGCCCACTTTTTCATCAAAACTGCCTTAATTCATTGTGGTATAGATTCAACAACATGCTGGAAAAATCCCCCAGAGATTTTGCTCCATATTGACATTATTGCATCACACGGGTGCTGCAGATTTGTTGGCTGCATACATATACATGATGCAAATCTCCCGTTCCACCACTTCCCAAAGGTGCTCAATTGGATTGAATTCTTGTGACTGTGGAGGACATTTCAGTACAATGAACTCATTGTCATATTCTAGAAACCAGTTTGAGTTTGTGAGCTGCTGTAAATAGTCATTAAATATATACACTGTGGTCATAAAGGGATGGACTTGGTCAGCAACAATACTCAGATAGGCTGTGGCATTCAAACGATGCTCAGTTGGTACTAAAGGGCCCAAAGTGGGCCAAAAACAATATTCCCACAACATTAAACTATCACCAGCCTGAACCATTGATACAAGGCAGGATGGAACCATGCTTTCATGTTGTTTATGCCCAATTCTGACACAGCCATCTGAATGTCGCAGCACGACTAAAAACCAGGCAATGTCTTTCCAATCTTCTATTGTCCAATTGTGGAGGACCCTTGCAAATTGTAGCCTCAGTTACCTGTTCTTAGCTGACAGGAGCGTCACCCAGTGAGGTCTTCTGCTGCTGTAGCTCATCTGCTTCAAGGTTCAACGTGTTGTGCATGCAGAGATGCTCTTCTGTATACCTTGGTTGTTACGTGTGGTTATTTGAGTCTTTCTATCAGCTCGAACCAGTCTGGCCATTCTCCTCTGACCTCTACCATCAAAAAGGCATTTTCGCCCAGAGAACTGCTGTTCACTGGGTATTTTCTATTTTTCTGAACATTTTCTGTAAACCCTAGAGACGGTTATGCAGGAAAATCTGAGATCAGCGCTTTCTGAAATACTCAAACCAGCCTGTATGCCACCAACCACCATTCAAAGTCACCTAAATCATCTTTCTTCCCCATTCTGATGGTTGGTTTGAACTTCAGCAGATTAACTTGACCATGTCTACATGTCTAAATGCATTGATTGGCTGATTAGATATTTGCGTAAACGAGCAGTTTAACAGATTTACCTAATGAAGTGGCCGGTGAGTGTATATATGAGTTTGGTTTACGGACTTAAACGTGCTGGAAATGTAATTCCCACAACATTGCCTACTCTTCCACCTGGTGGATACCATACAACATTACACCACCTCGCCTCGGTCTCACTGCATGCTCCTTATTTGGTGTTGACCTAGGCAGCAGCAGTTGAAACTGGCAGCCCTACATCTACTTCTTTGATACAAAGCAAAGCCACAATCTAGGTCAAAATCCGCCTACCCCCACAGACCTAGATTTCCCAACCTGGCAGACACATATGACGATGTCTTTATAGGTGGCACAACATGCCTGTGGCAACAATCTGATCTGTTTGAAGATCTGACAAAAATTAGGGCACTCTCACTTGAAATCACTGGTAGTGACCGACATTAGATTTGTGGAGAAACAATACATCTCGATGGACATGATTATGGCTTTTGTCATTTTGCCTGGTAAGAATCAGAAATGGCTCATTTAAGAAAGTCATTACATGTTTAATTGAAAAGTAATTTTGTATCATGATTTGAAAGACTTTAAAAGAATAATATTTTGTAAAATGTTGTTGAAAAATATAGATTAAGTAATGGAGTTCCAGAGATGTATTTACGAGATTTAAAAGGAAATGTGTATGTTTTCCAGTTGTTGTGTGTACCCCCTGGCACGTGGAATACCAACCTAAACACGTGTGCACAGTGCGGGGCTCTACTATTGTCCTTCTCTGTACATACAAATATCCTGTGGATAGAAAGGTGGAGAAGGTCATGTGGGGTCACGGGAGGAAACAATCTTTTGATGGACCTTTTATCTATGAAAATGATAATAAAACATACAAACCCACCAAATTTGAGTACCTTGGTAACAGAGAGGGTAACTGTTCTTTGAAAATACACCGTGTAGAGCCTGCAGACGCTGGAGAATATGCCTTTAGATTTGAAACCAACAAAACAGATGGCTTGTGGACTGGACAGAATGGCCCACAAGTGACAGTTTCTGGTATGTTGCGTTTACTCTTTTAAGGTAAATTTAGTTCCCTTACCAGTTTTGGACATACTTTACTTGCTATTTTTCAATTTTAGATATGATCGTTTCGATGATGCCCCGAGAACATGGAGTAATAAAAGAAGGAGAAACAGTGAAACTGACTTGTGTGAACAACTGCACATCTGAGGTAGTTTGGTTTAAGAACACAGGTCCCCTACAAAAGTGGTCCTCAACTCTTTTGTTGAGCAACATATCCATCCAGGACTCTGGAAACTACTCATGTGGTCCAAAAGATCACAACAAACCACTTTCTGATATTATCCAGATTAGTGTCGAATGTGAGTAAAGAAAGATAATTATCCGTTTTTTGTAGAAAAGCTATTTCTGTAAAGTTACATCAATTACCTTAAGATTAGCACGTCAGATTAAGATTTGTGCGTCAAATAGCTCAGTGGTTAAGGTGTCAGACTTGTAGTCGGAAGGTTGCCGGTTCCATTCCTGACTGTACCAAATATCATTGTCATTGGGCAAGGCCCTTACCCCTATGTTGCTCCAGGGGGAATCTCCTTGGACGTATGGAAGCATCTGTTAAATGACTGAAATGTAATTTTCAATCTTATGATCTGATCTGTTTCAGATGAGCCAAAAAATACCTCCATCTCAGTTAGACCCACTCCTGAAGTGACAAGGGGTACTAATGTTACTCTGACCTGCAGCAGCAATGCAAACCCAACAGTGGACATCTTCCTTTGGTTTAAGATAGATGGAGACAGTCATCGAGAGATTGGATCCCAGGCAGAATTACACTTTAAAGATGCTGACACTGATCAAAGTGGGAAATACTTTTGTGTTGGAAATAAGCATGGAAGACGGAATTCTACGATTTTAACCCTGAAAGTAAAAGGTAACTACCAAACTTTCTGAATATGGATAAGAAAACAAGATCAATGATGAATTCAGAGAATTTAATAACTGATACATACATTTTTTGCAGACATTGATGTAGGGATGCCAGCTATTAAATTTATTGCAGTTTTTGCTGTGTTTTCTGTCACGCTGATGATTACTTGGTGTCTTATTGTTTACTGGTAGGTTCCAACCTCTATATTCTTAAACTAATATTTTGTGGTTAACTGATGAACTTTGCATTCTAAATCTGTATTGGGGTGGCCGGCTTCTTTCTCCTCAGGAAGAAGAATGCAGCACCTAAAACAAGCACAGCAGAGAACTTCATGGTGAATAATGTAAATAATGAAAGAAAGCCTTATCAGCTCAAACTAATAATTATAATAATCAATCAGGGGTTATTTATATATATTTTGTTTTTACATTTTTTTTACATCATTTTTTACATTTTATGTTACATTTTCCAGGCAGAGTAGTCAAGAACAAATTACTATGTAGTTCAGATTTGTAAGCTACAGTATGTATAAACTCATATGCTGGCTGATGTATTTCATATGTTACTATAAATTGAATACATTTAAACAACTTAATTTAATTTATTACGAGAGCCACTTAAAAAGGTACACTTTCTTAAATGATTGGACTAATAGACTGTATGTTCAATGACACAACAGAGAACACAAATATTACATTAATTGTAATAATTCCAGCTCTATATGCTTAGTTTGTTTAATTTTTTATTTATTTTGTCAGTGATCTTGGCTGACATCTCATCTGTTACCATAATTGAAATCCAATTAATACATTTAATGATGGTCAATCCATTTTCCAACACCTGGTTATACATGGATTAAAAGAGGTTGAATGCGTAATTATAAAAAAAATTCGGTGTTAAGAGATCAGTTCACGTAAAAGCTGTAACTTAATCACTAATTATATTAAATAAGTTATATTCTGCAGAAAATAAAAATAACTTAAAACAGTGAAAACTGTGATTAAGTAGGTTCAAATCTTTCTAGAGCTGTAAGGACTGATAGACAGACAGGTAAAAATGCTGGATTTTGGTATTTTACCAGGCAATAATGCATTACAAAAATCTAATTTACATGTCGACTTTGTAAAGGGTGTATCATTTAATATAAAACATTTCAACAAAAGATGTGTGCAATTCTCTACCTAATAATAATTGAGTCACGAGTCTCTCTGGTTTTAGTTACAAAACATGTGAACAGTCATCATTTGTACCACAATCAGCACACATTTTTCTATTCTCAACTAATACATCTGAAACGTTTGTGGTGAGAGAGACACAAGCAGAACATCCTGCACCTTTACCTTGATGTTTCTGTGTGGGTAGACAAATGTGTACTTACTGATTTACATAGTATATGGATGGGAAAGTGGCAGCAACATGGCCTACTGGTTAGGGCAAATGGCTGGTGCCAGAAAGATCCCGGTTCTAATCCTCTGACTGTCAAGGTGAAAGTTCAGTAGTTCTGTCCGTGAGCAAGAAAGGTAACCCTAATTGCCCCCCCGTAACATTACCCTCAGGTTATTGCTGAAAATAAGAATCAGTTCCTCATCAACTTGCCTGATTAAATAATGATTAAATAAAAACAACTATCAAATTAATTAAAATAGCAAACTGGATATACACTGCACAAAAAAATAAAGGGAACACTAAGATAACACATCCTAGATCTGAATGAATGAACTAATCATATTAAATACTTTCATCTTTACATAGTTGAATGTGCTGACAACATAATCACACAAAAATGATCAACAGAAATCAAATTTATCAACCCATGGAGGTCTGGTTATGGAGTCACACTCAAAATCAAAGTGGAAAACCACACCACCCACCTGTGGACATTGGGCCCTCATACCTTCTTGCACAATGCAGAGGTAGCGGTCTTGCTGCTGGGTTGTTACCCTCCTACGGCCCCCTCAAAGTCTCCTGATGTACTGGCCTGTCTCATGGTAGTGCCTCAATGCTCAGGGGCCTCATTTATAAAAGTTTGCGGTGGATTTGCGTCAGATAAATAGTCAGTCAAACGCCCCAAAATTAATATTAATTGATTGAGAAATCATGGCAAACAGAGAGAGGAAAACCAAGAAAAGAAACTTCACTCAATGTGAAGTAGAAAATATTGTTAGCGAGGTGGAAAAGAGGAGGAAAATGTTGTTTGAAGGGCAAAGTGTGCCTATTACCAATGCCGAAAAGGCGTTGGAGTGGCAAAATGTTGCAGACGCTAAAAGAAAGTCGGACCGTGGCCCAAATAAAAAGTGGTCAGATATCAGTCGATGTCAAACCGTCTGGCGCTTCATCGCGAAAGTGTGTCTGTCACGGGTGGGGGAAAATTGGTTACATTACAGCTACATGTCTGCATCACAAATTATTTGGACATTGAAAGAATGAAAATGCTTTTGATTAATAAAAAGCATTTTAATTCTCATGTGGTTTCCTTATTATGGCAACATGAGTGCAATCAATAGCACCGATTACATATGGGAAACCGGACATAGCTGCAAACTGCGCTTTTTGTTTGCCTGTTCACCCGCAGTGTAAGGAAACTTTATGTAATCATGCCACACACCAATTACACCTATTAACACGTCTGGCATAACCCGGCTAAGGGTTGGCTGTGAAATCCCAGACCTGTCAGCCAATTCCCTTTGGAAAGTGCCAGTCGCCAGAAATCCAAGTGTTGTAAGAACTTGAAGTGGGACTGGCACGGCGTGGTTTCTCCGAGTGCTCCTCTGTAACGCTGAGCCCAATAGAGCATAGAGGTCCAACAGGATGCCCAGAGTAAATCGGAACCGGCTCATATGCCACTCGTCCTCGTTTGCCAGCAAGTCTTCTTGCTGTCTGAAAATGCGTTCCCTCCAAATCCTTTCATTTGCCACATCTTCTAACAGCGCAAGATCAGCCATTGTGCATCATTACTCATTGGGTTGCCATCATGGCTTTTTATGACCATGCAGGTGATTGTATCTGATCAGCTACAGATGTCGGTATTCATGTAATTGTAAATGGGATTATGCGCAAATGGGATTAATTCCAGCTTTCAAAATGGTTAAGACATCTGTCACGATGGAACAATTGATGGATGGAAATTAAATGGATTAACAGCATATAGCCTACATGAACACCATGATTCCGTAGTTGATGACATTTATGAACACAACTTTCCCCAGTTGGTCAATGAAGACATCTATCTAATCTAATGTATGTCTGCTCCGCCAGACGGACGCATCGACAAGGATATGTTTTAAACATTATCTTGTTTACCGTATTATTTCCATCCATCCATCCATTTTCGTCCGCTTATCCGGGATCGGGTCGCGGGGGCAGCAGCTCCCGAGGCATTCCCAGGCCAGGTTGGAGAAATAATCCCGCCACCTAGTCCTGGGTCTTCCCCGAGGACTCCTCCCAGCTGGACGTGCCTGGAACACCTCCTTAGGGAGGCGCACAGGGGGCATCCTTACCAGATGCCCAAACCACCTCAACTGGCTCCTTTCGACTCAAAGGAGCAGCGGCTCTACTCTCAGATCCTCACGGATGACTGAGCTTCTCACCCTATCTCTAAGGGAGACGCCCGCCGACCTCATGAGGAAACCCATTTCGGCCGCTTGTACACTGGATCTCGATCTTAGGAACAAAAACTGCCCGGTAGATTGAGAGCTTTGCCTTCTGGCTCAGCTCTCTTTTCGTCACAACGGTGCGATACAACGAGTGTAATACCGTCCCCGCTGCGCCGATTCTCCGACCAATCTCCCGCTCCATTGTTTCCTCACTCACGAACAAGACCCCAACGTATTTGAACTTCTTCACTTGGGGTAAGGACTCATTCCCTACCTGGAGTAGGCACTCCATCGGTTTCCTGCTGAGAACCATAGCCTCAGATTTAGAGGTGTTGATCCTCATCCCAGCTGCTTCACACTCGGCTGCGAACCGATCCAGTGAGTGCTGAAGGTCACAGGCTGATGATGCCATCAGGACCACATCATCTGCAAAAAGCAGCGATGAGATCCTCAGCCCACCAAACTGCAACCCATCCCCACCCCGACTATGCCTCGATATCCTGTCCATAAATACTACAAACAGGATTGGTGACAAAGCGCAGCCCTGGCGGAGACCAACCCTCACATGAAACGAGTCCGACTTACTGCCGAGAACCCGGACACAGCTCTCGCTTTGGTCATACAGAGATTGGATGGCCCTAAGAAGGGTCCCCCTCACCCCATACTTCTGCAGCACCTCCCACAATATCTCCCGGGGGACCCGGTCATACGCCTTCCCAAATCCACAAAACACATGTAGACAGGATGGGCATACTCCCAGGCCCCCTCCAGGATCCTTGCGAGAGTAAAGATCTGGTCCGTTGTTTCACGACCAGGACGGAATCCACATTGTTCCTCTTCAACCTGAGGTTCGACTATCGGCCGAACCCTCCTTTCCAGCACCTTAGAGTAGACTTTACCAGGGAGGCTGAGAAGTGTGATACCCCTGTAATTGGCACACACCCTCTGGCACTCATTTGGCACTGTCCCAGACTTCCATACAATGTTGAAGAGGCGTGTCAACCAAGACAGCCCCTCCACACCCAGAGCTTTCAGCATTTCTGGACGGATCTCATCAATCCCTGGGGCTTTGCCACTGTGGAGTTGTTTTGACTACCTCAGTGACTTCCACCAGGGTAATTGACGACAATCCCCCATCAACCTCTAGCTCTACCTCTAATATAGAGGGAATAGAAGTAGGATTCAGGAGTTCCTCAAAGTGCTCCTTCCACTGCCCTATTACCTCCTCAGTTGAGGTCAACAAAATCCCACCCTTACTGTATACAGCTTGGATGGTTCCACGCTTCCCCCTTCTGAGGTGGCTGACGGTTTTCTAGAAGCACTTTGGTGCCGACCGAAAGTCCTTCTCCATGTCTTCTCTGAACTTTTCCCACACCCGCTGCTTTGCCTCTTTCACGGCAGAGGCTGCAGCCCTTCGGGCCCTTCGGTACCCTGCAACTGCCTCTGGAGTCCTCCGGGATAACATATCCCGGAAAGATTCCTTCAGTCGGATGGCTTCCCTGACCACCGGTGTCCATCACGGTGTCTGTGGGTTACCACCCTTTGAGGCACCCAAGACCCTAAGACCACAGCTCCCCACCGCAGCTTCAGCAATGGATGTTTTGAACATTGTCCACTCGGGTTCAATGCCCCCAACCTCCACAGGGATGCACGAAAAGCTCAGCCGGAGGCATGAGTTGAAAGTCTGTCGGACAGTGGAGTCCTCCAGACGTTCCCAATTCACCCGCACTACCTGTTTGGGTTTACCAGGTCTGTCCAGAGTCTTCCCCCACCCCCTGACCCAACTCACCACCAGCTGGTGATCGGTTGACAGCTCCGCCCCTCTCTTCACCCTAGTGTCCAAAACATACGGCCTCAGATCAGATGAAACGATTATAAAATCGATCATTGACCTTCGGCCTAGGGTGCTCTGGTACCAAGTACACTTATGAGCATCCCTATGTTCGAACATGGTGTTCGTTATAGACAATCCATGACTAGCACAGAAGTCCAACAATGACCAACCACTCGGGTTTAGATCAGGGAGGCCGTTCTTCCCAATCACGCCTCTCCATGTGTCTCCATCATTGCCCACGTGCGCATTGAAGTCCCCCAGCAGAACTATGGAATCCCCAACTGGAGCCCCATACAGGACTCCATTCAAGGTCTCCAAGAAGGCCGAATACTCTGAACTCCTGTTTGGTGTATATGCACAAACAACAGTCAGAGTTTTCCCCCCAGCAACCCGCAGGCGCAGGGAGGCGACCCTCTCCTTCACCGGGGTAAACTCCAACGTAGCGGCAGTCAGCCGGGGGCTTGTGAGTATCCCCACACCCGCCCGGCACCTCACACCCTGGGCAACTCCGGAGAAGAAAAGAGTCCAACCCCTATCCAGGAGAATGGTTCCAGAACCGAGACTGTGCGTAGAGGTAAGCCCCACCACATCTAATTGGTAGCGCTCCACCTCCCGCACCAGTTCCGGCTCCTTCCCCCACAGAGAGGTGAAATTCCACGTCCCCAGAGCCAGCCTCTGCTGCCCAGGTCTGGTCCGTCGAGGCCCCTGACCTTCACTACCACCCATTTGGCAGTGCACACGACCCCAGCGGTTCCTCCTACATGTGGTGGGCCCATGGGATGGAGATTATTTATGAGGATGAATTACATAACATGGCAATAGTCTTCGTTTGCATTTAAGTTGGCTACAATCTTGTTTTATATAATATGTATTCGCCACAGGCTGTTGATTGTAAGAATGGTTTTGTGAAATGTTCATATTATTAATGAGAGGCAGTATTTCGATTTCCTTTAGCTACACAACGGTCTGCAGTTTCAGACAGCTTCACGTGTTTCACACATCTGCCGGCGGTGTCGCCATAGGCGCAATTTCCACTGGGGACAGGGGGGACATGTCCCCCCCACTTTTCAAAATCCGATTTGTGTCCCCCCCGCTTTCAATTGTCTTTGTTAATGATTTTTTAACCGCACGCTGTCATCTCCACAGAGGAGCAGGATCGAGCAGAACACAGAGAGCCTGCCTATAAGTCGATCCGCGCCTCCACGAACTACGCGTGCACACTCTAAAAGTAGCTCGTTCACCCAAACTTTCTAATGAGCAGGTATCGCTGTTGCCGCACAGTCAGCGATGAAACGGCAGAAACAACAACAGATGACTTTCATGTCATCGTGGCTATAAAGAAAAAACTGAGATGTGAGTTGGTTGATTCAGTAAATTAGCTCAGGTCAGGATAATCATATTTTCTGTCTATACATCTTTCTGTAGTGTGTACCATGAAAACGAGTCCACTTTAAACCGCTGCATTTTCTGTCAGCAATGTTTGACAAGCGGACTCTGGCTGCTAGTTTAACGTTAAGACTCAATGATCATAACAAATTTTCTTTTTATATAA
>JACXGM010040653.1:0-10255 GCA_016801145.1 Umbra pygmaea
AGTGAATAATTGCTAGAAATTACCCAGACTATCTGCGAGAGGCCCATCATAATAAATTCAACTCAGAGAATGTATAATGTATAGAGAAGAAGTATGGTAAACCACAAGCTCTCTGATTGACGTTCGATCATCTACGCTAGGGACAGGAAGCCTTTGCAAATGCTAGAAGCCGGTGAATTATCTTTGACCAGGCTAGTGCATATGCATTTAAACGGAAAAGAAAGGTCAAGGACTCCGCCACTGACCAGATAGAGAATCTGAAAGCCTGACATAAGCTGTGATGTTTTTGTTATGTCTGCATGCGTATTAAAGGTAACAGGCACATCGCACAAATTGCTGCCTTTGTTACCTGCACCCAAGATGAGGCTGAACTGGTAGGGAGCTGCTCCGACATCCTCCATGCCACCGTGCATAACAATTGTTTTGTTGTTGTTTATCATGTCCTCTATCCCACCATTTATTGGACTATGCAAACTTTGGCTTGTCATGTTAGTATAGAGAGACTGAGCTTCACTGTCGCGAGTACTCAACGACCTCAGCAGAAAACGATGGGCTTATCAGGGCCTGAATGCTATGGTCCAACTTCACATTCAGGCATAGCCCATGGACAAGCTCATCCAGAGCGGTGGACGAACACCTGAGGCAGTCATATAATGCATTCATGAAGAAAACATTGTGGTGGAGGCAGGGATTTTATAAAGAGGAAGGTGTTTTTCAATGAAACAGAGGACAGTGGCTATGTATTAGATTAAAAGAAAAACCCAAATATTGGTATGTTCGGACCTCCAAGCTAAACGGTAGCCCCGGGGCTGATAGCTAGGCAATTCTTAAGACAGATGTGAAACTGCATGTTTCTTGGTTTTGAGTGGCTTCCTTCTTGTACCAGTATGTTCGAGGCAGCAGGTGCTATAGCCGCTCCAGATTTCACGCAATGCTGGAGGCAGTCATTTTGACTGCGTTTGAATTTACAAACAGAATTTGTACAATGGGCAGCTTAATGTAACAACCAGCCCTGTGTTAGGCCGTTTATGTTCCCTTGTATGTTCGGTGATGTCTCCTGTGTTCTGTCTTACGTCCTCGGTGTATTCAGTGTTTGATAATACAGTGGTTTAGTTGTGTTCCTTTGAGTGCTCCCTAATGTATTGTGGTCTGTGGTTCCCCCTGGTGTCCCTTCTGTGTCTCACAGGTGCAGGTCTGATGTCATCATTGTGGGACAGTGTGTACATGTTGATTGGCACGGGTGTATCCTATTGCCTCTGATGTGTAGGTGTATTTAGCCCTTGTGTTTCCGCCTTGTCCTTGTTCGTCAATGTGCTCCTGTTACGTGTTCCTGAGTGTTTCCTTTTATTCGTTGGAAAGCCCCACGTGGCAGTATTGTTTTGTTGATTTAATAAAAGTGCTATTTGAGTATTGCAACCTTCGCGCCTGTCTCTATCCATCCACCGGAGGAACGTCAGACTTAAGGAGGACATTCCCAACATTCCCAACATTCCCAACATTCCCTTTGACATTTTGCTTTTGAAAACCCTCCAAGTGTAAGTTGCAAGCAAATGTAATACAATTTATCCTGAAGAATTACATATTGTGCAAATGTCACGAGAAAAGTTTATTGAGGGACCCTTTGAAGGGAAGCAGATGTTTGTGCCAGTTTTCTGTAGCAATCTAAGGGTGAATCCAATTTCTTTGTCTTACCCCTTCCCCTTAGCCCTACCCCTTAGTTTTTCGTGTTCATGTGAGAGTAAGGGCTATCCCAATTCTCATTTTGATCTAGGGGTAGGGCTAAGGGGAAGGGGTGGAGGTTGCTGGTTCTAATCTCAGAGCCAGATTGTTGTGTCTTTGTGCAAGACATGTAACCCTATTTGCTCTGTATAGGAATGTCGGCCACATTACTAAAATGTTAATGCAGATAAATGCAGAACATAATGTATTAGACTGTCACAGGTTTACAAGGCCATATCAATTCATAATATTAGTCTGACTAACCTTTAAGAATTGTGAAGCCTTTGTTTTTAAAATTACTCAGCTGCTAACCAGTCTTTAACAGTTTGAAAATTAAGAAAAAATATTACGATATAACAATTATATCCCTGATCTGTGTTTTTAGTTATAGTATTTTAACCAACAAAGGCAAGGCAAGGCAAGTTAATTTATATAGCACATTTCATACACAATGGCAATTCAAGGTGCTTTACATAAACAGGAAAACATAAAAATTTAAAACAGATAAAATGAAAGTAATTAAAATAAAAGTGAAACAGTTAGAAAAATAGTACAGTTTAAGAAATAAAAGTAACTGAACGAACCATAAAATATAGTGCAATCGGTTCGGACTTAGCACAGAGTTCATTCAGTAAAAGCGTAGCTAAACAGATGTGTTTTGAGTCTGGATTTAAAGGTGACTACTGTTGGAGCACATCTGATCTCCTCTGGGAGCTGGTTCCAGCTGTGACTGGCATAGTAGCTAAAAGCAGATTCTCCGCGTTTTGTCTGAATCCTTGGTATCTCTAGCTGATGTAATCCTGATGATCTGAGTGGTCTGTTGAGTTTATATTCAATGAGCATATCTGCAATGTATTTAGGTCCTGGGGCATTGAGTGATTTATATACCAGTAATAATACTTTAAAGTCTATCCTAAATGTGACTGGGAGCCAGTGTAGAGACTTGAGGACTGGTGTGATATGCTCATATTTCCTGGTTCTGCTTAGAATCCTGGCAGCCGCATTCTGTATGAGCTGTAACTGTCTTATGGTCTTTTTGGGAAGACCAGTGAGGAGGCCATTACAAAAAAAATTTAACGTTTCTCTAAGTCTTGTCTGGAAACAAAGCATATCATTCTTGAGATATTTTTAAGATGATAATATGCTGATTTAGTTATTGCTTTAACATGATTACTGAAGCTAAGGTCTGACTCCAGAATCACACCAAGATTCCGGACTTGATCTTTAGTTGTTTGACCCCTAGCATCAAGGTATGCGTTCACCTTGAGAACTTCATCTTTGTTTCCAAATGCGATGACTTCAGTTTTCTCTTTAACTGAAGAAAGTTTTGGCACATCCAATTGCTAATTTCATCAATGCATTGGCATAGGGAGTCAATGGGGCTGTAGTCGTTAGGTGATAGGGCTAAGTAGATCTGGGTGTCGTCTGCATAGCTGTGGTAAGCAATTTGTTTCTTTCTCATTATTTGGCTCAGTGGGAGCATACACAGGTTGAATAGGAGTGGCGCGAGAATTGAGCCTTGTGGGACTCCACATGTCATGGATGTCCACTCAGACTTATGGTTGCCTATACTCACATAGTAACCTCTCGCTTCTAGGTATGACCTGACCCATTTTAGGACCATCCCAGAAAGCCCGACCCAGTTTTCCAGCCTGTCAAGAAGTATGTCGTGGTTGACAGTGTCAAATGCAGCACTAAGGTTGAGTAGTATCAGCACTGATAGTTTGCCTGTATCTGTATTGAGGCGAATATCATTTATTATCTTTACGAGCGCTGTCTCTGTACTATGATTTGGTCGGAAGCCAGATTGAAAATTGTCAAAGTGTCCATTTGAGCTTAAGAATTTGTTCAGCTGATTGAAAACAACTTTTTCAATGATCTTGCCTATGAATGGGAGATTTGAGATTGGTCTGTAGTTGCTCAGTACGGTGTGATCCAAATTGCTCTTTTTCAGGAGGGGCTTAACAACTGCAGTTTTTAGGGACTTTGGAAAAGTCCCAGAAAGAAGTGAGGAATTTACAAATTCTTGGAGATCTGCTTCTAAACAGTTAAACACACTTTTAAAAAAAGATGTGGGAAGTGTGTCAAGGGCGCAGGTTGATGTTCTAAGGTGCTGTACTGTTTTTTCCAGAATGTTACCATTAATTGCTTCAAAAACAGACATAGTGACTAATTTATGAGGTTGTGGTCTGATCTGTCTGACCTCAGTGCAACTCAGAGATGTGCTGATCACCTTTCTGATATTATTGATTTTCTCTGAGAAAAAGGAAGCAAACTCACTGCATTTACTGTCTGAGAGCATTTCACTGGGAGTGACTTGGGGGGTTTGTTAATCTCTCTACAGTAGCAAAAAGAGTGTGTGTGTTGTTAAAGTTGCTGTTTATAATATTTGAGAAAAAGTTCTGTCTAGCTTTGCCTAATTCTACATTGAAGGCATGAAGGGTGTTTTATAGATGTCATAATGGACTTCAAGTTTTGTCTTCCGCCACATGCGCTCAGATTTTCAGCAATTTCTCTTCAAAATTTGAACCGTTGTTGAGTTTCTCCATGGTGCCTTCTGTCTGCTATTTTTCTTCCTGACTTTCACAGGAGCAATATCATCAATTGCACTCTTAACTTTTAAGTTAAAGGAATCAAGGAGAAAATCAACAGAGTCCGCAGATATGCTTGGTGTTAAAGATAAAGTCTTCATAAATAGCACCCTGGTGTTTTCATTCAGGCATCTCTTTTTGACAGACACAGATCTTGCTTCAATGTTAGGAGAGATCAATATATCAAAGAAAATACAGAAATGATCAGATAGTGCTACATCCTTAACAATAATCAATGAAATATGTAGGCGCCAACTGATAAGTAAGTCTAGGGTGTGTCCACGGTTGTGTGTGGATTCATGTACATGTTGAGTCAAATCAAATGTATTTAAAACAGCTATGATAGGTAATTGGTCTCAACATTTGGTCACGGTTAGGTTAGGTAAGGGTTGGGATGGGTGTGGAGTGTAGGGGGCAATAATAAAAAATAAAAAAAAGTGGGATTGGAAATGATGCACAATATAGAACAATGACGACCCTGTTGTCAAATACTGTAGCTGACCTTTCCCCAAAAAAATAAATAAAATAAATAAAATAAAAACAGCTATGATATCTTTCGCCATATTGCTTTCTGCATTATCTATGTGAATGTTAAAATCTCCAGCAATAGCAAGACAGTCAAACTCTGAGGAAATTGCTGATAGCAATTCAAAAACAAAGAGTACTTACAGTACCGAAACTGCAGACTGTGTCCTGACATCTTATGAATAAAATTGACTTACATGCAAAAACACAGCTGGGGTCCAATAAACTTGGTGCTTTATATGGTTACACCTAAGTGCGTTTATTATTGATTACAAGAGGGGTGGAGACTTATCCAAATATGATATTTCATCTTTAATGAAACAAAATGGGTATGTCGTTATACTGTAGCCTTTAAGAGTGAATAGGTATCTAAGTCATTTTGTCAGGATTCAAATAATTCTAGCTTTCAAATCCATGTCTGTGGAAGTGTACCATTAATTATTGACCAAAAAAATGTTTACTTGCACATGATTACCAACCCTTCTAAATAGACTAGAAATAAAACAGGAATTGAAATGGTAAATGGACTGCATTTATATAGCGCTTTTTCTGACCAACAAAGCGCTTTACATTGCCTCACACTCACCCATTCATTCACACATTCATACACCGACGGCGGTGTCAGCCATGCAAGGCGCCAGCCAGCTCGTCGGGAGTGTCTTGCTCATGGACACCTCGACACTTGGTCAGGAGGACCCGGGGATCGAACCACCAACCTTCCGATTGCTGGACAACCTACTTGACCTACTGAGCCACTGCCGCCCAATGAAAGGTTAAGAAGAGCTTCATATTAGTTTAATATTTCACTTATACACATGTATGTACAGTATATGTCAGTGATTGGGTCCAATCCACACATTGTAATTGTAAAACTTCCACTTCAAAATTATCCCCCAAAATTCTACAAATTCATGTGTGCATTACATTCCATCAGGATTTTGAGCTTATCACTGGTCAGACAGACTTGCTATACCAGAAGTATAGAAATAGATTTTGAAAATATTCCATAAACATCCTTAATGACAAGACATGCACTCGTTCTGTTAACTAAGAATTGTACAAATTCGACAAATCCCATTACAATCCAATCCCAAAGATGAAATGTCTATACAACTGCTTTTTGTTATGATACAACTATTTTTCTAAAACTGACTGCTTTTCTGAACAATGAAACAAAGAATCAACCACTTCAAAAGTGGCCCTAACTCACAGAGTAAATCATCTATGGCTAATTGAAACAACTGCTTTGTTGATTCTGGGAGTAACAGTGTAAGATACCTCAGAATCAGATGCCAAAACTTTTAAAAAGTTTTTTATCATATTGGCTCCTTGCGGATAGCTCTCTGACACCACTTCAGAGATTAATTTAAACAAAGCAGATCCAGCGAATATCTCTGACAGAGATTTGCTTTGTTGAGTCTGGAATGATCACAATGAAATGTTCCATCCAAAATACTAAGGCATCTCTGCCCAGTTCTTTCAAACACCCAAGGCAAGAAAAAATTAAAATTTAAAGATCAGGATTGTTCTGCATGGATAAAATCATCAGTTATCATGTCAACCCCAACTTTTTCTATTCATTGGGGAAAGGCATTTACATCTTGTTGAGATACAAAGAGATGTTTTATAGTACACCACCATTTTGTTCTGAATGAGTAAGCAAATGTAAATAAAAAAAGAGACATTATAACCTAATTCCTGTGCATTTACATCTTCTTAATTGTAATATAGAAAATGTAAACTAAAATCTGGTTTTGAATGAGAAGGCACATTTACCCATAAAATTATTTATAATACTGTAGATCAGCAATCAAACTTCAGTTCAGTTTGCCACTTAAGACACCAGCTAACAGCAGAATCTGTGGCCATGAGTTAAGAATAACCATCCACGTGCACGTGTTAATTGACTTTCTAGGTCTTTTTATGTAATTATTAAAATTCCCATTGTTAAAGGTAAAACCATTCAAAATAATATTAGAAACTTGCTGTGACAAATGTCAGTTTCAACAGTAAACTGGCCTAAAGGTAACCAGAAAACAGCAGGTGAAATAAGTATTGAACACGTCACCATTTTTCTCACTAAATATATTTCCGAATGGGCAAATTTCACATTATTACACATAAAAATATAACTTCTGAACTTGTTTGTTTTGGTTTCTTTGTATGTATGGATTACTTGGGTTGTTACCAACATCTGGTGAATATGTCATGTCAATAACACCTTTGGAAATATATTTACTGAGAAAAATGGTGACGTGTTCAATACTTATTTCACCCGCTGTATGTCATACACCAACATTTTGTAAACCTGGCACTCAAAGCCAGGTCCATTCTATGTTTTCATTGCAACCCTTTATTCTGGAATTTATTTAGACCTGGTACACCAGGTGGGTGCAATTTATGATGAGGTAGATCATAAAACCAGCAGGCGCTGGTTCTAGTAGGGTGAGAGTTGAACAGGTCTGTTGTACACATTTTACTGGATTAGTAATGAACATTCCAACAACACTTAATACAAAGGAAATCTAAAGGTAAAATATGATTTTTTTTGTTCATTGACCATCCTAATTTCCTGTGGAGTTGCAGACATGATAAGGTCAATCTGGGAATGCAAACTGGGAAAAACTCGCATTAAATTTTATTTGAATGATACAAGATTTTAAATCTCAGCAATCTTTAAAATCACATTAAGGAGAAAACTGTTTTTCAACAGTTTAATACATTTAACAACCATATTAATTGGAATGTAATATTAGAATGAAATAGAACATTACATAAATGCAGTAACAGTGGAATATAATGTTTAATAACAATACATCATATCTTAAACACTAATTTAATGTAACTTGATGTGGCAGCTCTCTTATGCTCTTCTGACCTTTTAAGGTGATGCTGTCAGTACTGCCTCAGATGCAGCCTTACTCGCTAGTTAGCATAAATATAGATCTAACTTCATTTAAATGTATCTACAGCTTTTTCAAAATATAAAAATATTATAAATTTGCCTCGAAATCATTTTGCGGGAATTTCTTCATTATTTGTGATTACACAATGGACAATTTTAGTTAACCAAGGTCAGTTGCAGCCAGGGAAAATGTTGGGGGATAAATTTGGTGACATGTTGTGGGCGTTATGAAAAAATAAAGGAGGGGGGGAATATACCCTTAGGGGCTATTACCCCAATCTACCCTATTAGGAAGGTAAGCTACAGGATACCATGTAGCAATAGAATGTGTGCCAGTGTGCCACTGTATTCACACATAGGCTACACTATGTGGGACATGGCAGTTAAAAACTAAATTGACAATTAAAAAACTATATCTTGATGAAAGCAGGATAAAGAAAATTACGTTATCTATATTCTCTGTTTTTATATGGAGAATGGGCATTCTCTTTGAACAATTAGTTGTAGCCTACATTCGCTACTGTCTCCCTAGGAATCTTGCAGGGCACTGTTAGCAAAACAATGTTGGTGAGAGGGAAACCGAACCTGTCGGTGCTCTTTAATAGCTCTTCAAACCTCTCAAATCAAAACATTTACAAGACAGCTAATTTGATAGTGCATTTATTGGTTCAAAAACCTCTCATCTGACACGTTTTACAATTGTGTTGTTTTTCAGGGCAAGTTAAACGGATTCACCCCAATGGTTTTAAGTTGACTCAGGTATACCACAGTAGCTCCGAAATAGATTGAATAAATGGAACGTCAATGGGTCCCCAAGGACAGGTTTGAGAACCACTGAGCTACCTGACAGTCCCAGCGGTATTATAACTGATTAATTAAATAACCTATTTTACTCACAACACAGACGAGCTGTCTCATCAAGCATGAACATGTCTGACAATCTTTTGCAAATAAAATGTATCATCTGATGCATTTTCATGCTACAGGACTGCGGCATACTCTATGCAATGAACACCACTATGCAGGTCGATCGTATAGACTGTATATTACCGGCATGTGGGCTGTACCTCGCATGTGTTGTGGTCCGTTTTAAAATGAGCAAATAGAAAATCGATTGAATACTGGCACATTAGTCCAATCAATGAGTGCATCGAGGGAATGTTGCAACAAGATTTTTGTTATGATTGGCTATACAGACGTTTGAATGTGGATGACACAATTATTGACGTTGAACTGCATGCCACTGAACAAACAATGCTTATAACGACTTTTAGTTGTGATAGGCTTTTCACATTTAGGTTAACTATTAATAAAAACTCATATCCCGTCTTTACGCATTGTGTAGATTCTAAAAGCCAACCTAACCTCACCCCTTTGCATAATGATAACTCGAGATTACAATTTACATTTTCGTGTTATTCATACGCCAAAATTCAATTTTCGCGTGCTATAGAGACGCCATAGGTTTGTATTGGAAACGGTTCAGTTTAGGAAACACCTAACACTTAACAGTTAAGGTTAGGCAACATTCCAGTGTGGTTATTTACGGTAAAGGTTAGGTGAACGGTTAGATGGGATTTCGGTGTGTCTAACACAAAAAAGTTAGGCGTTTCTATTACACGCCACTTTGGCGGATCTATAGCACGAGACATTTAAATTTTGGGTCTATAGCCTATAACACGACAAACATCGTGTTATACGTACGCCTTGGGGTGAGATCAAGCTGCCAAAAGCATAGCACTCTATATAGGGGTAAACTACCTCTTTTGTATAAAAACAAACAAACTTAATAAAACAACTTTACAGTAAACTTACCAAATAGTGTATTGGCAAAGCCGTACCATACACATCCACTTTTTCCGATGAGCCATCGTCCCTGCGTACTTGCAGCAAAACTAAACGGAGTTCCCAGCACGCACACTAGCAGATCACTGAAGGAAATGTTAATCAGAAGCAGGTTAATAGGCGAGCGTAGCACCTTGAAACGGCAGAAAAGGACGAGAACAAGCAAGTTGTTGAGAAATCCAAATGTGCCGATAAATCCTAAACACAAAGCGACTATGAGGTTCCCGTTCGGACTGAGCGTGGTAGGGTATGTCGTGTCTGGGTGCCTGTCTCCAGCACCCGAACAAAGTGTGCTAGCCCTCGTGCAACCGCTGAGGCTCACGTTGGACACGATCATTTCAATCCGTTTTCGCTGCACAAGAGCGCGCAGTGCATAAAAAATGGCTAATGTGTGGTTGGCATTGTTAGAAGTTGACGAAAATGTGTGATTTTGATTAACAATCCAGTAAAGTTGACAACAGAGTCAATTGGTGCTTTTTAAGAAAATGTAGCCTATTCCAAAAGTGGACAATATAGTTTACGCGCTCGCTGGGAACGCATAACTTTGTTTTCCAGTTGAGGGTTTAAAACCACTAAGTTTATGTGCTCCAACGTGCAGTATTAAAGTCAACACACACCACCGAATAGACTTCCTTCGTCTGTTTTTATAATATTATAGCCTACCACTTCC
>JACXGM010040654.1:0-10208 GCA_016801145.1 Umbra pygmaea
CTGGGTAGCTATCTTCATTAACCAGCTCTACTGAGCTCAGTTTTAGGAGTTGATACACAATTTGCGCATCGTTTTAAAGCTTATAACTTCCTCTTAACATTGGTGTATACAACTCAAAATGTATGGTTTGTGGTGAATGTGACTAAATAAAAAAGTGCAAGTTACACAAATAGGATATGTAGCTAGCCAGCAATCAATCCCTGGCTTTTCCAGAATCGGATTATTCCATATACAAACCATTGTTTAGCTGTCATTATAACGTGTGCTTTAATAATTCCTGCCTTTGACTAGACTCCTGCAGAAAGTGCTGCCAGCCAGAGAGGCAGGTACTGTAGTGAAGAGGGAGAAGGAGACAGTACTGTAGAAGTCAAGAAATAGGAGAATGATCCAGGATAAAGAGGTAAGACTGGTAAATATTTATCAGAAGAATTAAACCCAGTTTGTGTCTCATTATTCAGTTTGTGTAGTTATTTGAAACATTGCTTTATTAACTTACAAAATGTCATAATATGCTGTGTTAATGGTGCATGATGTAGTCTATGTGACTTTTTTACTCTATCATAAACAAAAATATAGACATGAAATGCAACAATTTTTATTACTTCCTAAGTTAGTGGTCAAGTAATATGAAGGTAAAACAGTGACATAGGTTATTTTACTTTATTGTAAAAATTGTTGCATTCAAATTTTTTATTTGTAATTATTTTTTCAAAAAAAACATAAGCATCAAAAAAGTTATTTTGCAAAAGTACAAAAAACCAACGTGCAGAGTTTTGTCAATAAAATTTGACTAGCGGCTGTGACAAAATTAGTTTTACTCAGAGACTGTAAAAAATCAGTCTGTGGCATAACATTTTACTGTGTTTCCGAACAGAATCCACAAACGAATTTGAACCAATGAACTGATCACTCTCTTAACGTAGCGCTTTGACTTTTACTACAACAGTAATTCCAAAGTGTGTAAAAACTTTTTTAATGCAAAATGTATGAGAAATTTAAAAACTTTAGTACAAAAAATATTTTACAGAGAAAAATGAATGACAATTAAAAAACTTGTAATTGTTTTAGCTTTATAAATTAAGGACATCAATTGAATAAATAAATTAAGCGATAGTTAATTTCCTATGATAAGAATACGCATATGCATCATGAAACAGGGGACATACACTGTAAATATAGTATTTATATTGTTGTTCAATACATCAATTTGACTGATTTCCACCTATAAACTGTCTTTAACATCAGTGACATTTTTGCAAGATGCTTTTTTTGTTTCAGTCAATTGACTGATTCCTTTATATGGACTGTACTCATTAAAAACTTTGAATGAGCTGGTTTTCTATTTTTGTTCAGTATAATTTTGGATTAAATAGCTTGGCATAGGTGTTCAATTAGTTTGAGAGACACAATGTCAAAAAACAATATGGTATTGGAAGACACGGACTGCAGGCACTCTTCAGATTTTAATAATAACATAATACTATTAATATGAATATATTTAAGGTTATGGCCCAGGCATATGTTTTCATAGGGGCCAGGATTACTAGCAACAGAGTAAAATTACTGAGAATGCCATGATTACTTCTTTGCACTGTTTTAATTAAGAAATATAAATGGATTGTTAAAACAACAACATTTACGATTAGGATATTAAGAATAGTCCATTTGATAAATGGTCGGTCTTGTCACATTTTTTACATTTTAGTCATTTAGCAGATGCTTTAATTCAGAGCGACTTACTGTGAATACAGGGCCATTCCCCATGAAGCAACATTGTGTAAAGTGCCTTACTCAATGACATTTGTCACAGTTTGGGTTGGAAATCGCCCTAAAGTCTGACTCACTGACCATTGAGCAATCTGACCCACTGTTACCTTTAGGCAGTTTGTCTATACTAGCCTACTTGTAAGTGATTGGTCTGATCAACTGAACACAGCCTGACTGAATTATTACTTTAAAGAAAACGTGATTAATTGGTGCTTTCTTACAGGAATAGTGTGTTAGAGGAAACTGAACTAGGCCCACTAGACACTTGGAAACGGTGTGTGTTTGTGTGTCTGTATGTGCACGACCCTGGCTGAATAGAAAGATTGACTTGAAGCGTAAAATTACGCTGCTTTAAGCAAGCCCCGCTCTCATAGATCGACTTGTTTTAGTCTCGTTTCGGTCTCGTTTCGGTGATATGACACATCCAGTGTGGTTTGTCTTTTATAGAGACTGTGGAATAGAATTATTCTGTCCTCAATGTGCTTTACACTACACAAATTGACAGATAGCGAACGGGCCAACGAAAGACCAGAGGCAAGAATGAAATTCAGGATGTTTACTTCCATAAAATTTAGTGTAAACTGCAAACAAATGCAAACAACATACAACATTGTTATATAAAATGTATGCTACACAATTGTCAAACAGCAATCAGAATCATTGTTCACCCAACACTAAAGCCTTTAATCAGATCATGTGGGATGATTACGTTAACCGATTCTACTTTTGCAAATGGATTTACAGGTGCCCGATCTGAACACAAGGAGTCGCTGGAGAGCAATGTGGCAGGATATATAATCTGATTTATCTGAACCAAATCCCGGACAGCGCTATGCCAGTTTGCGCTGCCTCATGCTGGAGGCCCAAAGAAAGTCAGAGAACCCATAGTCAGGCTCGAACCCATGACTATACTGACGTAGACTGTCCTGCAATATGAAGCTCACTATGCCACGTGGACCCCCCAATGCTGTCAGAGCTAATAGAGACATGGGACACGTCTGAACTCCGAATGTTTGTAGTGAATCTATTTGCAGTGATATCTTTCAGCAAATCCAAAAATTGCTCCCATCAAATCTACAAGTAGATGTGTCTACATCAATGGAACCAAACACAATATAACAAACATATGGACATATTTTTTTCATTTTGTTGAATTCCGTGTTTATGTCTGTATTCCACAATTCTCTCCACGTTCTCTGCAATGCGGAAATCATAGGGCCCAATGTAAGCTTCTCTGGTAAAATGAGAGCGCCGCTCCAATCATAAACGCAACACCCCTGCTCTTGTTTTTACTGACAGCAGAATTATCCAATGAGCGCTTAGCCTTCCACTCTGTGTGCTTGACTTGTTACTTTTTCAACTTTCTCAGATCACAGATAATAACATTATCTTATCATATTCGGATCATATTCCTAATTTTTCGTAACTAAACACGTTTTGTCCTCTATTCACTGAATTCACTTCATCTAGTCTACTGGTGCTGATGCAGCACAAGGGCTCTTAATTCTGGAGAGCTAACTAGCTTTTATCGTCTGTACTGCTCTATACTGTTGAAGACGTTTCAGTTATACACCCCACGGGACTGAAGTATTAAATGAGGCAGAGACAGTTTCAAGAGATTACAAGTTTGTATTGTAGGAGCTCTTAGCCCCTCTTTTGTTTCAGTTCCCCTCAAAGGGTACACACCAGCTTCCTACTCACAGGTAGGTCAAGGGTTGCAGGTATCCAGATCACAGAGCCTGGTAAAGATATACTGTTCTAAGCAAACTAAATATATCACTATATTTGACCAAATACAAAATAACAAACACTCAGTAGATAACGGATAAGAATCATAACATAATGCACTTGACTTACAAAGGCCTTTTTAGAGCGAGTATTACAGAGTTAGATACTTCTATTGGGCTTTCTTCAACCTTTCTTGTATATTCCCCAATGTCCATATTCCTGCTCCCTTCGGGGATCTCCCAATAGTGTCCCCTCTCACTCTGTTTGTGACTCTTCATCGTCTCTCTCGCTCCTCGCACATTAGAGAGCGTCCGCAGCCCAATCAGCACCTTAAGTAGGAGCACGGATCACAACTCATTAGTGCGCACAGCTGTTGAGATCAATCATACCTGGGCGCTGTCTTTCCCTTAGAGCGCGCTGTTGTATCGTTTCCCCCAGAGCCGTATATATAGAGAGTTTGGCCAACTAGGGATAATAATGTTCTGAGCGATCCCGTTATGCGATTGGTTCTGAGGGGGTCACGTGTTTCGTGGATACCAACATTCATCTGATTCCCATTGACATTGAAAAATGTAATCAATTATTTAAAAAATGACAAATCACTGAAAAAATGCCCAACTGTTGCGCGTTTGGCTGCAATGAAAGACCAGGAAGCGGCAAAACATTTCACAAGTTCCCCCGTGAACCAAAAAGGCGAAAAATGATAAATCAATGTGTTTTTTTAGGTTACAATATGGGAAAGGTTTATCGATGCCTGTTAATAATAATAATAGTCTAACGATGCAGTACATTACAATGCAGCACTAGTTACAGTTACAATGTTTGCCATCTAGTAAGTTTAACCTGTCCTCAGCGGTGGATGAACTACAAAAGGTTACGTCAGGACTCGGGAGACTGAAGAGAAAAGGTAAACACTGCTCATAGACTTAGTAGGCAATGTGTTCACTCACTACAAATAGCATTTTTTAGAGGCCCATTTACGATATAGAAGGTAAATATACTCTGGAATATTTCCGTAAGGGCCTTTTACATATTGACAAATGTTGATAATAACATGTATGTGCCTGTTTATAGTGAAAATAAGAGATTTATTTCAAGATAGCATATTCGCCCCATAGGGTTACACTGTAGATTCATCTGACGATGGTATCCAATATGGCGCCCATGATTTGAGTTGGCCAAACTCTCTATATATATGGCTCTGGTTTCCCCACACTGTATACTGTATACGTCTATGATCATGCAGCTCAGGCTGGATTACTCACTGACTAGCTCCACTTTATAATGCACACTGACAAACGTGTAATTTTTGTCAAATCTGAGACGAGAAATGCCTAAAGTAATAAACAATTTTAAAAATAAATAATACAGTTTACAATTCACTCACCACTGTGGTTGATTGGTATCGTCATAGCCTAACCTATGTCAAAAAGTACTTGCATTATTCCCCACCCTGTTTGGATAGTTAGTACAAGGAAATCAAATAACTTCAGTATTTCTGTTAACCTTTGATGCTGTCAGTTGGTAGTTTTTCACATTAAAATTATCCTAGAACCTTAACATGTAAACTTTTCATAAGCTAATACTATGGCAGTGGAATTACATGAAATGTGACTTTTTTGTTTTGTTTTGCTCCAATGCTTAAAACAGATTATAGTTGTTTTGTACGTAGCCTAACTTTCCTGGGAACAGTCCACTATTTATTGTAAATGCAATAAGGATACATGCACAATAATGGTTGACTTTAACGTTTTTGTTCTGAATGACCTTTCTAAAAAGTAACCAGAAGCTTACCTGTTTACATGTTCATATTCTAAACCTTTTTATGGTTGCGGTTTGTTTGCGATCCACTGGTCTGAGGTAAACCATGTTACATAGACCAGTGTTTCTCAGGCTGAGTCCTGTAGGCCGCACGCAACCCTCGACACCGGCCTGAAAGCTCGTCTGTTATGTATTATTTAATATTGGTTATTTATTTATCTGTGACCCGCTTGACTTGTTAGTAAGCTCGTAGGCACAGTTGTGGCCCACCTACCAATAAAAACGGACCACTGCCTGCATTTGTTTTCTTCTGTAAGAGATTTCGGATTCCACACTGAAGCACTGGTTGCTACGGGATGTCAAGTTCGGCCAACAACGCTGTGAAACACATCTCCAGTAGAAAGACGGGGCCAATGCAATCATGGGTCTTGTTGCTAACAACAGATATTGGGGCCATTTTTAACCAACCTCAGCCTACACAATAAATAACTATACGTCTAGTCAACAAGTCACCCTTCCTCCATACCCACTTATTCATACTCTGGATATCACAGGGTGGTGCTACCTGCCGTGAGGCTATTTGCAGCCAGCTAGCCTACTTGTAGATCTCATCATGGTTGGCAGAGAACCTAGGGGTGACCTTGAATAACAGTCGTTCTCCACTAACAACAAGGCGGTGACTCTCCTTGCTTTACATTAATCATAGTGTACAACTTTACCTCACACATCAAGTAGCTCAGCCACTTATCCAGTCACTTGTCATCTCACATAATACTACAGCTCAATGTTGGTAGGGCTCCCTGAGTTTCTCATTAAACCCTTCAACATATCTAGTGTGCTGCATCGTGACTGTAATTCCACCTACACAAGTTCTTTGATGGTGTGTTTTGAACTGCAGAGGGTTGGGTACACTTACACTACTACTACCACTTCTTTGCATTATATTTGAATGCCCACATCAACTAGTATGGAATATTTGAAATCACACCCAGTTTTCAATATCCCAGGAATTCCAAAGTCTACATACCCCCAATGTTTTTCTTTTTATTCCTGTTTGTCTGTTCCTTTTTTGTCTTTTTATATTATTTAATTGTACTATATTGTTACGTGTTTGTTCAAAAACAAAAATCATATTCAGCATGGATTTTCTTAAATTTATCAAAATCCCTTTCATACACTATATAGTCAAAAGTATGTGGACACCTGACCCTCACACCCCCCCGAGGACATCAGTTATATAACAGCCAGCATTCTTTTTAGAAGGCTTTTCAAAAGACTTGTGTCTGTGGGAATATGTGTCCATTCAGCCAAAAACGCACTTTTGAGAGGCACTGATGATGGACAACAAATCCTGGCTCACAATCACTGTTCCAATTCATCCCAAAGGTGTTCAGTGGGATTGAGGTCAGGGCTTTGTACAGGCCACTCGAGTTCCTCCACAACAAACTTGTTGAACCGTGTTTTAATGGACCCAGCACAGGGGCTCAGTCATGCTGGAACAGGAAAGGGCCTTCCAAAACTGTTGCCACCTGCATTCAAATAAATCTTCACTGGAATTAAGGGGCCTAGCCTAAACCCTGAAAAACAGCCCCACAAAATAATTGCTCCACCAATTGTAGGGGTGTCCACATACATTTGGTCATATAGTATATATCTCAGTGTAGCACCAACGAGGACAATTTAATCTCCGAAACTCACTACTTTAAGAGTGAAAGCATTTTCTGGTTAGCCTAATTAATTAAAACCATGGAGACGTTCACTTTTAATCTCTGCGCTGTAAGCTCTAACTGCAGTCATAATCTAATACAGACAATGTCTGGTAATTAAAGTTCCGTCAAGGTTATCTCTTTACATTAGGCCAACTGGGAGCACCAACGGCTTTGTTCATTGTGGAAATATAAATTACTGTTCACACGACTTGCAGTTTCTTTACTTAATGATGCACACCGTAGCTTTTCTGCAATTTCAGCCCAAACAGGGACACACAATTTAAATTATTTGTATAATTTGTTTTTTAAATTGTATAATTCTCCAATTTGTGCAATATTTCACACATTCGTTGTGCTTAAGAGTGCATGTTTAGTAACTCATGAGAGCTAGCTAACACCCTCTGTGCAGTAAGAGGTTAACAGAGATCACCCTACGTGACATCCAAAACGATTTTTTTACAGTGTAGTTTTGTTCTTACACCTCATGAAATCATATTACATTGTGCCACATGGGGGCGCTAATGGACCATTAATGTTTCAGGTTTGACATAATCTTGCATGACGGGCTCACATTTCTACAGTCAGATCAGACTCCAGACACACATCTGGTGAATCTATAAACATTATTAAAAGCCTTAAGGATTGATAGGAAAAGGAAATAAATTAAATCACCAAAGACTTTGTTAGCTGTTGGTGTATTTTATATTCTGAACTTTGACCTACAATGCAAGGACTCATGTCTATGCATTGCACAAAAACTAATATGCTATTCGACTGATTTAGCTGGCCATGATTTTGTTGGTAAATGTAACAGAAAAAAAGTATTCACCTGTGATAATAAGTCTGAACATGTCATGTGTAAATACAAGGATGGTCCAGGAATAACACACACCTTCTGTACCAGATTACAAATCAATGACTGTTCATTGCTTTCATCAAGGTTATGTAGAATCAAATCAGGGATAATGCAGGAGGACACCTTGCAAAATTGATGATGTTATATCATAGGAAATGTTGACCTGAAAAGCTGGTTTAGTTAAAAACCCAGCCATGGTACTGTACCTCAGAAGCTAAAATGTTTAAACAGAGAAACTAAGTTAAAAAAATTGAATTGAAGAATTGTTCCTTTCCCTCAAAATTAGTAAGTTTGCTGAGCCTTTTTCCTGTTTTTGCTGTTTCTGAGCTCACAACATACCTGTACTGGGAGGATTTTACTTCAGCAGAGAGCAGACGAGCTGCCAGACTTGTGGATACAAGCAAACAGTTGATTGCGTTACATCCACAGGACGACCTGGTTGGGCGTGTGCAGCTCTCTGTCTCCCCATCCTCCCCTCCCCGACTCTTCTCCTCTCGCTGGGTCTTTAGGTGAGTCAAACGCAGCCCTGAATCAGGAAGTAAGATGCCGTGACAGACGGCAGTAGTCACACAAAAAAAAGGGCCCCACCAGCTCACAATGGCAACATGTCTGTTGCTGCTCCTACCCATGGAAACACAAGGAGAAGAGGCCACATGGAAATGACCACACTGCAGCTGTTGTTTCTCCTGGCTTTGGCAGCCAGCCTGCCTGGGACCGGTAGGTGTGGAGGGTAGCTCACTTCCTCCTACGGCTCTTTAGAAAGAAATCTTGCCCGGCTCTCTATTTCTCAACTCGCCTCATTTCACTCACTTTCCACAGCTGTGTAATTTCTCTGGGTGCCTCTCTTAGTTGTCTGGAGTGGGATAGTTTACTGGAATGTGACTTAAATTCAGGGTGGGGGCTGCTAAAATATGCATGGGCACGTTTCTTGTTAGAGATAAATATTTGCTTTTTTGACCACACGCTATGGAGTTCAGTGTGGTATCTGAATGTTTTATGTTTGAAAATTGGTCTTTGGGTGGCTTCACAAAACATTCTGAAGATGAATATCTGTTGCCTGGTGTTGTTATGTTTGTATATTGCTGTTACATGTCCACGGTATGTTCGAGTGCTGAGGTCACATCCTCTGTTGCAATAGGTAGAATGATATGAATCAGCTCACAGTGAATTGTTTATGTTCCTGTTTTATTTCACAAGAACAATCTTAATCAAATACATTTTGCTGTTAGGAGAATTATTGAAGAACATTTCACAAGAATATTGTCTAATGGTGCAGATTACTTTTATTGTAATATATATTGACACATTTGTATTTTTTGTTTTAGTTTAATGAGTTATGGAACTGTTAAAGATCAGTATGGTAGAATTTAGTAGTATGTAATCGTGAATATACAGTCACGTAAAGGATTATTAGGAACACCATACTAATACTGTGTTTGACCCCCTTTCACTTTCAGAACTGCCTTAATTCTACGTGGCATTTATTCAACAAGGTGCTGAAAGCATTCTTTAGAAATGTTGGCCCAGGATAGTTGATTTGTGCAGTTGATTTGTGGGATGCACATCCAGGGCACGAAGCTCCCGTTCCACCACATCCCAAAGATGCTCTATTGGGTTCAGATCTGGTGACTGTGGGGGCCATTTTAGTACAGTTAACTCATTGTCATGTTCAAGAAACCAATTTGAAATGATTCAAGCTTTGTGACATGATGCAGTATCCTGCTGGAAGTAGCCGTCAGAGGATGGGTACATGGTGGCCATAGTCAGAAACAATGCTCAGGTAGGCCGTGGTATTTAAACGGTGCCCAATTGGCACTAAGGGGCCTAAAGTGTGCCAAGAAAACATCCCCCAAACCATTACACCACCACTACCAGCCTGCACAATGGTAACAAGGCATGATGGATGCATGTTCTCATTCTGTTTACGCCAAATTCTGAGTCTACCATTTGAATGTCTCAACAGAAATCGAGACTTATCAGACCAGGCAACATTTTTCCAGTCTTCAACTGTCCAATTTTGGTGTGCTCTTGCAAATTGTAGCCTCTTTCCTATTTGTAGTGGAGATGAGTGGTACCCGGTGGGGTCTTCTGCAGTACTTTAGCCTATCCGCCTCAAGGTTGTGCGTGTTGTGGCTTGACAAATGCTTTGCTGCATACCTCGGTGGTAACAAGTGGTTATTTCAGTCAAAGTTGGCCTTCTATCAGCTTGAAGCAGTCGGCCCATTCTCCTCTGACCTCTAGCATCAACAAGGCATTTTCGCCCACAGACAGGACTGCCGCATACTGGATGTTTTTCCCTTTTCACACCATTCTTTGTAAACCCTAGAAATGGTTGAGCGTGAAAATCCCAGTAACTGAGCGAATTGTGAAATTCTCAGACCGGCCCG
>JACXGM010040655.1:0-10260 GCA_016801145.1 Umbra pygmaea
AAATCTTGCATCGTAGTATTTGCTTCGTAGTATAAGCCCCTGGTCATATTGCTGTTGTTTATGTTTAACGTGATGATTACATGCTGTGCGAATAGAGTATATGATAATTATAAATATACGTACTGTAGGCTAATAATAATTGTGCCCTCCCATGCATTTTATATGCCCACCTTAAGACTGAGGTCTGGCGACGGGTCTGGCTATATGGAAATTAGGAACTTTTCTTCGCAGAAGATGTAGCTATAGCTGCTGCTTGCAGTTGCAGCGTTTTCAAAATGTAGTTTTTAAACTGCCGAGAAGTATTATGGCAAGACAGCCGTGTGTCTGGCTGCAATTGAATGCGTTGTGTATTTACAAGCTACAAATGATTACTGGCCACTCCATTAGGCTAAATACTATCAACATTATTCATTGTGTTATTACCGAGCTGAAATATGTGTGCCTCCTTAGTAATTTTGGGTGCCCCCTTGCGGAGTTAATTCTCCCGTCGGGCCTGGCATGAAGCAACACTGGTTTAATAGAATACACAATTGTAATTATAGTCAGTGATATCGATGAGGCTGAGGGATTCATAAATACATGGGTGGCATTTTTTCCCAGCTTTCCTTCTTGCTTTATGCCTGGATTATATTTTGTATGCTCTTCAAATTTATCAAAAATTATAATTTACTAGACTTGTCCGTGTATGCGATTGGTCCTATGACACCGCCCTTTATGTAAATGCGCTTGTCACTAGATTGAGAAATCCTGGGTTGATTTAATGAATTAATAACCACGGTCGTGACATCTCGTATCTAAATCGCAATTGTTAGGTTTAGTGAAGGCAGGTAATGAAAGGAAATCTAGGGCATGTTGAACATAGCTTCGTAGTATAGGCCTCTGTTATGTAGAGAAAAATCGATGTGGCACACCAAGTTTTTTGGTGGTGTAATGACAAAGTCACCGGCGATTGGCTGTCAAACGCAACTTAAAACACATCATGTGAAAGAGACACCACCACCACGCAGAGGATTTCTGAAGATACTTGCAGTCGTATACCATTTATAACGTTACTATTTGACCAGGCAGCATCTTTGTTTTTCCAACGTAACGGTAGGGTTACAAATTTTGGAAATACTTGACAGATAAGTGTAATTTCACTACTTAAACCGAACACATAGGTTTACTACTGTCGTTGTTGCGCTCATTTCGATCGACAATTGAAACTCAATTATTTTCCCCGTACTGTTGACTATATGTATGTTAGCTTGTGCTGCTAGTCGGTTGCTCTTGTAAACACTGTCTATTTCCCCTTCACATTAGCCACATTGACAGCAACAGGGAACATTTCCTAGGAAAGATAAGATCAGTGCCACAGAGCAGTCATAGGGGTTATAAATTACGCCGGTTGCTTCGTTTGTCTGTTGCGTATAATACTATGCTGGAGCCTTCGTCTTTTGTGTTTCTCTGTTAATTAGCTACTCGATTTCTATTACTCCAGCCTAGTTTTTAAACGCCGCGGTTCAAACTCAGTTATTAGGACATATCAACACAACTCTTTTTTTAATTGTATTGGATGTCGTTTTCAGCCTCGTAATCTGAACAAACAAATAAACAGCAAGCCACTGAAGGAACCCAGCACTACTTGAGCTGAAAACAAACAGATCATCCGCATACATCTCCAATCATACACCCAGTGTTACAAAAACATTCAACTGTGAAATGTTGTTGTATGTGACCCTTCGCTAAAGTCAAGTGATGACGCTATGAAAGACCGTTGCGGTGCTTTCGTCACTCCCTTATCCCTCCTACCAGTTCCTATGGCCACTTGACCAGTGGCAAAACCGGTTTTGGGGGAGAGAAGTTAGTAGAACTGTTTAGAACTCGACTGTTCCTATAACTACGTTCCTGTAACTACTTGGTCGGAAAGCGGCTATTGTTTAAGGTTTGCTAGCTTTTTCGACAGTGGTGGCCCCATGGTGGAGGTGAGCAAGCTATCAATATAAAGGGAGTTCTTTACCAATATAGAATATTTTAGCCAGGATAACCTTTTTTTACTGTTATTGTCAGTAAAAAGAATGAAACATTATATTGTTATGTTTTGTGCTTTACTGATAAACAATTAAGGTGGAAATTAAAGGTTTTGGGTTTACTTTGGATTAAAAAAAATATGGTATCGAAAAAAGTATCGTTAAGGAACCGGTATCGAAACTGAGGTATCGAAATTGGCATTGGATCAAAAGATTTTGAACGATGCCCATCCCTACTTGCATATCATATGACCAGGAATAAATAACAAGAGCGATTGATCCTCTCTACTTACAACGCATTTACGTGGCAAGGGCACAAAACAGTAGAGTATTCCAAATATGTCCATGAAGCAGGGGTCCAAGAACTCACACGGAACAGAATTTCACATCAACAGAAGATCAATGCCTGACATCTCCCTCTAATTCGTCCGGCGTTTATATAATGAAACTAACTAGCTAATAGATCATGGCTGATCCTAATCATCAATCAGATCTACAAGATACCAACCTAACCTAATCTAAACCCTATTTTAGGAATGGCCAAACTAGAGAGAGGTGTCACATCAACTTAAGGGGACATAGCACATCAAACACAAAACTACAATGTATAATGTGAAATAAACTGAGAAGATAGGAGCACTCAAAAAATGAATGAAATCAGGCCCGAATCAGGCCTTGTGGTAATACAGAGACGAACCTGATATCTCATTATATAGTTGCCTAATTAGGTGACACCTGTGGCAATTAAAGTGGTAACAAGGAACATGTTCCAATATCAAGACACTACTTACAATGTAACACAAAGACATGGTTGCATTAATCACCCACAAAAGCGTTACAAAATGTTTTACAAATACACAATACAACCCAGAACAGTCAAAAAGCAGAAGTATACATCATATGATTACAGATAATATTATATTGCAACATCACATCAATAGCTAATAAACTGCTTATATTAATTTAATTTAAATAGTGTGGCAATGCCTATAGATAGATGTTAAATGTACTAACCTAAAAAGGAGCTGAGCGAAAAGTCATCATAAATACAATGTAGTGTATATTGCCAAAATGACTCACTTTGTCGATGTGTGAAATCTACCTTTTTCTACTACAATGTATAAGGATCCTACTCACTTAAAACAGGATCTCACACTTCAACGTTGTGATGCAAAAATTTTAGCAAAATGCATAGTACTTAGAATAAGAAAATATATACCAGAAATTATCCATCCTGATCAAACAGGATTTACTTATAGCCAATACTGTACATCGGTGACAACATACGTCAATTACTGGAAATAAAAGAACAATATGAAATGTCTAATTTAGTGGGACTGATATTTATAGCCGATTTTGAGTAGGCCTTTGATAAAGTATGGTTAGATTTGATATATGAATGCCTACACATTTTACAGCCTGATCTCTCAGAATTCTGTGAAATGTCCACGGACCCTTCAAAATCCGTAGAAGTTTCACGGAATGGCAGAAAATTCTGTGAAATTGACCAAAATCGTCCATGATGGGCACACAGTGAGACCTTGCTGTTAACTCGATCTAAGCCTTACCCAAACCCTTACCCTAACCTTAAACACTCAGAAACCTTGCTGTTAATTTGATGTAAGCCTTTGCCAAACCCTTACCCTAACCTTAACCACTCAGAAACCTTGCTGTTAAGTCCATGTAACATATATTATGTTGTAATGTATTGTTTGGAGACATGGTGACAGTGGGGAAAAAAAGGATAAAAAAGCATATTTGCAATACGTCTGGAATAGAAAACAAAATACATGAAAAGTGTCTGCCTGGATATGAACTTGCAAACTCTGGGATGCATCCCAACATCCCCAACCTGGAAAATCTACGCTCTTTACACTCTGCTACGTCATCATGCAAATCCGTGAAAGTGCAACGGATTTGGAAGTTAAGGGTTCGTGTTTATTTCACAGAATTTCCTGTCATTCCGTGAAACTGCCACGGATTTTGAAGTTAAGGGTCTGTGGTCATTTCATAGAATTCTGTGAGATCAAGTTGACATTTTAATTTCAATTAATCACTTACAGCAGTGGTCCTCAAACCCTTCCATGGAGGGCCTAGTGTATGCAGGTTTTCGCTTTTACCTTGTACAAGCCTGATGTAGTAGCTCAATAATTGGTTAGTATCTCCACTCACCTGGCAGTCTAGGTCCTAATTATGCTCTAATTGAAGGGAAAGACCAAAAACCAGCATACACTAGGCCCTCCGTGGAAGGGTTTGAGGACCACTGACTTATAGAGTGGGTGAATGTACTGTACAGTAATCCCAGATGTAGAATTATAAATAATGGATATCTCGCAGATAGCTTCAACTACAGTATCTAGGTGTGAAATGAAGGATGTCCATTGTCCTCATTGGAATGCTAGGTATTTTAATCAGAACAAATCAAAATATGAAAGGTTTTGAAATCTGAGGACAAAGGTCTTCAAGTATGTAGATGACTCAAGTTTTGTCATCTCTCCAGATATGGAATCACTGTGTTGTCTCATTGACGATCTTGATAATTATCTTGATAATTTTTCAAATCTATTTGGATTAAAATTAAACTATGAAAATGCACAATAATATGTATTGGATCATTAAAAGTTACAAGCCTCCATGCCGTCTTCCTATCAAATGGGCTGATAAATAAGTGAATATCCTGGGCGTACACATTATGAAAAAAGTCAATAGGATACTAAAGCCTTGGAAAAGAATGCATCTTTCTATTTAATATAAAATTGATTAGTTAACTCCAGTGCTTGAAGTGGGTGAGTTCTCAACATTATGCAAAACCGGGACTTCTACATTTTACATTGTGGAGTACCGGAGGTTTTTGTTGCATACCAGGACTTCTCGTAAGCTCCCAGTACTCTTCAATGTCCATCTCGATCCCAAGAACAGGACAAGATTGTATATTGATGAATAAATAAATGGCCTATAGCCTTGGGCATCTTCTCGGTTACCGTCACTTACTGCTATTTGGGTAATGAAGTTTAGCTCTTGATTTGAATGGACATGAACCACTGCCAAACCACCTTTTGCTGGTAGCCCCTAAACTCATTTACCCAGGGTGCACTGAGGGACGCAAATCATCTCCCCACAAAATCAAAATACTATCAGAGTAGATCAGTGGAGGGATAAGTTATATTATTTAGCTTAGTGCATTGCAGAACTTTTACTCACATTTTAAGCGCAGCTCAGCTGTGTGCATGGTGGTAGGGATACGTGCGAACTAAGCATATACTTGAAATGTGCATTTGAATTACTTCAGGAGAGTGGTGCTTTCATTGAAAAAAAACAAAGAACCGGCATACGTGCAGCTTAGACAGAGTGAGAGCAGGTTGAGCAGAAGTGTCTGGGAACTACTGCTTTACTAAACACGGACTCAGTCAGCTTCATCATTGAATCAGTTACACACAGGAAGTCTCTACTCAATAACTAGACATGCCACAATGAATTAATGTAACTTTCCTAAAAAAAACAAAAAAGCCACTTGTTAACTACAGGCTGTTAGCTAAATACGTATCATGAATAGGCCTATTATGAATAGTAACGGTATTGACAATTAATAGATTTGTGTTCTCTGAATAGTATGTTAAATTATAGCTTTTGTGAAGACCGTACATGCTAGCTGGCCGTTTTGAGGACTGCAGCATATTATATTAAGCAATAGTTAGCTTCAGATTCTTATAATTCATAGTTTGGACAGGAATTATGTTATACAAAATAATAGCAGAATTTTCAGGGTCAAAATAAATGAGCATTTGAAAAAAAAAAATTTTAAATATGTGTGCTGCTGCCATAATGGTACATTTAGCTTTAACTGCCTTGCTTAAAGACAAAATAATCTTATTTACCTTGTCAGGTCAAGGAATAGATTTATAAAGGGCATCTTCTCTTTGTTCCTGGGAGGCATGAGAGCATACCCGCTTCTCCAGACACCACTACACAACTGGGCAAAAGACCTTGTTCAGAGTCATGTGACTGAAAAGAAATGAGTGTGTCAACTACCCAACCAGAACTAAATGAAGGCCAGGAACAGCCTCAGCCAGTACCACTGTTGATCATGTAACTTTAGTAAAGGCTGCTACTCCTCCCCTACAACTTGAAACAACAACATTAACAATAACTTTAATAACACTGCTTGAAGTGGAAATGTTCAGGGCATAGTGATGCCATTTCAAGTACATAAACATCATATTTCTTATCTCTAACAGTATTTTTCACCTCCCAAAATGTTTAGTTTTAGCTTCCAAAAGCAGTGGGGTGTCCCAATTTTGGGATTTTCGTTGTGAAATAACATTTATTTTTCATACAAATAATCTTTATTTCACAAAGTTTTATCAAGTGCATTCATCTGCACAGAGCCATATACACTTATGCCATAATATACTCACGGTAGCTCATCCCTGCGATTCCTGAGTGAGAGAACTGACTGATGAGGGAGACAGTCAAATAATTACTTAAAGCGATTTAGGAACATACACAAATTAAAAGCATTTATCTTTGTTCCCTTTAAGAATACATCACAGGACATGTTAAGATGACAAAGATTCAAATATCTGATTTAAAATCACAGCATAACTGAGAAATGCATTGCTGCCGGAATCAAGAAAATGTTTAGGTAGTGGGAAAGATGGGTGAATCTCTGGATTCTAGAGGGATGGAAATAATTATGAAAAGGTAACAGGCACGTGCAGAGCACATGCAGAGCACATGCCCTTTTTGCCGTTACACTCTGAAGTGCCCGTTTTTTGGTGGTGGTGTTTTTTTCTTCTTCAATAAATCAATGCTATTGGTCACCCTTTATGTCTTTTGGTCTATCTTACAAATATTTAGCCAATGAAAATTCTTAAAAAGAGCCTGTGTAAATCTTGTTCGCTCCTCAAACTGTCAGTAAACCTGATAACTCCGCCCCCTCTATCTTGCCGAATGCACCGGAGTTTCTCAGCAGCCGCGTATGTAGACAGGATTAGGAACGACTTTTGGCAATGGTAAACAAAGATCTTGTCTGGAATAAGTGCTAAACACTATGTCTATGAAGGTAATATTTTACTTATTTGATGTCTGAAATTTTGGCCAAATGTATTTTACAACAGGAAAAACTGAGCACCCATAGCTACAACAAGCTAGTTTATAACCTGTTGATGAAAATGTAATGTAATGCCGACGGTGCTGTTTTAAATGCACATTTGCACACATTCGCTTTGTATAATGTTTACAATCTATTGATAAGTAATACAACAACATATAATTCGTTTTTACCATCAGATTTAAATCATAACCGCAGGTGTGCCCCGCGCTGTTTCGTACTGGAACTTATACAAAGCGACGAGTGATCCTCGTCATCTAGGTAACATAGGCTATATTTCTAAGAAATTTATTTTTTTGATTTATGATTGCTGATAAGCTTAACATATTAACATTTAATCATGTTATGGTAATAATAATAAATAACGGTTAATTCAAGGCTGTTAATATGCACATATTAGCTATTTTTTCTAGGTAAAGTATAGTATTCTGTAATAATAATATTAATAATAATGTGTATTTTTTATAGCGCTTTTCAAGAACCCAAGGTCACTTCACAAAGTGATACAAACAGTTTAACAGACAGAAGGACAGGCAGTCTGCTTATACAAGCAAAAAAGCAAATGGAGACATCAAACACAAAAAAACAACATGGAGGGCAGAGAAATAAAAAGATAGATAATACAGATAGATACTGTTTAATGACTGATCATTTGTACTGTACTCTCGGCTCGTCTTTACATGTATAAATGTAGTACAATAATGTTGTAGAAGTAACTAAAAAGAGATTACAGAATTAGATCACTGTGAAATCTTAATATGTTGTCATGCAGAATGTAATGCAAAGGTTTTTGGAAGGTAAGATTTTTTAATTTTTTCAAAAGAAGTCTCTTCTGCTCCAAGGCTTCTTTTATTTGATCCAAAATACAGCAAAAACTGTAATATGGTGAACTATTTTTACAATTAAAAGTTACTGTTTTTTATTTTAAAATTAAATTTATTTCTTTTATCAAAGCTAAATTTTCAGCATTATTGCTCCAGTTCAGTACTCTTCAGTGTCACATGATCCTTCAGAAATCATTCCAATATGTTTTTCACTGCAACTGTAGTTTTCACACTATTCTATATTTTTTTCATTGCTGGCTTATTTTAGGGAATGTGTAGTGAATAAGAGACCAGTGGATGTCAGTCATAAACGTCTTAAAGCACATTGCTCACAGAAGGTACTCTTTTGAGAGATGAAAGATGCCCTGAAACCCTGTATATCTATCTATATTATCTATATGGTTATTATTATTATTATGGTTGTAATTAATAGTGAGTATACACAGCAAAAATTGCAGTGATAAATTTACACCTGAGAATGTTAATTTAACACTGGACCTTTTGTTGTGTATCTATTCTACAGCTTTTTTTAGACTATTATTTTATGATATTGAATTTGTCATGAAGATGTGATTATTTCTTCCTTTTATGTAGGCTTACTAAATAATGTTAATATAAATATATATATATTTATATATATATGTAAAAAGGACGGGGGTGCCCTTTTTCAGTTTCAACACATGCCCCTCAAAAGGTCTGTGCACGGCCCTGAAAGGTAAGATACATTGTACATACTGTTAAGCTTTAGTATAGTTTAATTTTGCCAACTTTATAAATGATATTGGACAAAATTACATTTCGAACTGGGTTGGGGGATAGAACTGTTTGGGATGAGATGGAACAGCATCTTGGCATGATTTAAAATCTGATTCACAGAAAGATATATGTGTCTGTTAATTTATATGTGTGTGTGAAAAAATGCACGAGTACTGTATGTGAGCGTGCCTGTGTGTGAGCGTGTGTGTGTGTGTGTGTGAGCATGTGTTGGAATATATGTGAACGTGCGTGAGAATGTGTGAGCAATTTTCGGAAAACAAAAGGGTTAAACAGATGATGACAGCGCTGTGACCTCGAAGTCATTAGTAAACATTGTAAGATCGCTATGGATGAACACCAGTTGTCTGAAGCGGCTTTGGCCGCTACAATGAACAAGTTAAACTTGGCTTTTTTGTTTAAAGGAGGAACACAATACAGCGCTCAAATTGGTCCTTTTTAAGAAGGACGTTTTCGCTGTTTTGCCGACCGGATAAGTAATGGGTTTAATCTACCAGTTAGCTCCACTGGTAGCTAAACGTATCGGGTTTAGCCATAGGGGCTCAGCGAAAACTTACTGGTGATTGGTTGTATTGTTATCCAATTGCGTACAGTGAGATTTTCAAATGCATCAGTCATTTTCATTACTCGATGCCAGACCCTTAATCCTTCGAATTTGGGTCTGGATTTTTCCAGGCTACTCATCAAGTGGGGTTCTTGCATCTGTGGTCACTATTCTGAATATGGTAAGTCTGTGTCCAGAGCGGGTTTGAGTTTGTCATCAGTGTGGTTGTTTACAAAGCAAAAGAAGAGAAAAATGTAGGGGTGGAGCTGATGCAAAGATTGATGGTATGCAGTTGGTGTGTAAACACTTGACTCACAGCTGATTTCCCATCCCCAAAAGAAAATGAATAATTAGTGAAACAAATTTCAGAATTGGTCTGTATGTGTAAACACAGCCAGTGTGGATTGTGTTTCACATTAAAATATGCAACTGCATTTGTTTTTCGTCAAAGCCTCCATCTAAAATTAAAAAACAATGCCATTCCCTGCTCATCAAGTACAGTAGACCAGTTTTTCTGAATGCCTTTGCTTTAATGTGTTTTTTTGTTTTCAATACTGTACTATAGTGAGCCCAAGGCAAAGTTAAAAAGCACTAAATATAAGCCTTTATGTGCCATAAATGAACATAATCCAAGACGCACTCAGATTACCCATTGAGGTGCTGTCAAATGAGGACAATGAAGGCCATCAACGATCCCATTGACTTGTACTACAGTCACATGCACAGCTACACTGCTGCAAAGAAGAAGCAGAGAAATTAGGACAAAAATAAGTATGGAAAAAGCAGGACCTGAGGGCAGGGCTAGTGGATTTAAGCAAATGTTTACTTCAATCAGTACAGTATGTCTCTGTACATTTCAGTACTCAAGGTTTGTATCACAGTATGCACTCTAGGTTAGCATTGGGTATGGTTGGTGTTAGAATGTTAATGGTTTCTGGTAATTACTTCTATCTGTAGACTGTAACCACCCATTGCTTTGGACAGCTGTTTATTTTCACC
>JACXGM010040656.1:0-10260 GCA_016801145.1 Umbra pygmaea
AAGTTACCTGTGAGTACTGTAGCAATTAGAAGATCTAAAGTTACCTGTGAGTACTGTAGCAATTAGAAGATCCAAAGTTACCTGTGAGTACTGTAGCAATTAGAAGATCTAAAGTTACCTGTGAGTACTGCAGCAATTAGAAGATCTAAAGTTACCTGTGAGTACTGTAGCAATTAGAAGATCGAAAGTTACCTGTGAGTACTGAAGCAATTAGAAGATCTAAAGTTACCTGTGAGTACTGTAGCAATTAGAAGATCGAAAGTTACCTGTGAGTACTGAAGCAATTAGAAGATCTAAAGTTGCCTGTGAGTACTGTAGCAATTAGAAAATCTAAAGTTACCTGTGAGTACTGTAGCAATTAGAAGATCTAAAGTTACCTGTGAGTACTGTAGCAATTAGAAGATCTAAAGTTACCTGTGAGCACTGTAACAATTAGAAGATCTAAAGTTATCTGTGAGTACTGTAGCAATTAGAAGACACCTATGTGAAACCAAGTAAGTTGGAAAGAAGCCTCCACAAAGTCCTATTGTTGAAAAACGTCATGTGCTGAAACGGTTACAATTTGCAAAAGAACACATTGACTGGCCTAAACAGAAATGGCACAACATTTTGAGGACTGATGACAGCAAGATTGTTCTCATTGGGTCTATGGGCCGCAGACAGTTTGAGAGACAACCCCCAAACATTGAATTCAGTGTGAAGCATGGTGGCGCAAGCATCATCACATGGGGATGTTTCCCATACTATGGTGTCTGGCCTATTTACCGCATACCAGAGATCACAGATCAGTGAATACACCAAAATACTTCAAGAGGTCATATTGCCTTATGTCGAAGAGGAAAGGCCCTTGAAATGGGGGTTCCAACAAGACAATGACCCCAAACACACCAGTAAGCAAGCAGCATCTTGGTTCTAGACCAACAAGATTAACGTTATGGAGTGGCCAGCCCAATACCCGGACCTTAACCCAATAGAAAACTTATGGGGAAACATCAAAATTGCTGTTTCTGAGGCAAAATCAAGAGATGCAGAGGAACTGTGGAATGTAGTCCAATCGTCCTGGGCTGGAATACCAGTTCACAGGTGCCAGAAGTTAGTCGACTCCATGCAACACAGATGTGAAGCAGTTCTCAGAAACCATGGTTATACAACTAAATATTAGTTCAGTGATTCACAGGACGGCTAAATCTTCAAGCATTTTTCACTTTATACAGTAAATGTTTTGCGTTTGTAAAAACAAATGCAGACACTGCTATTTTTTTGAACAGCCTAACATTCCTTTTTCTTCACTTTCTGTAAAATAATAACACATTTGATAGATTTTTCTTCTTGTTTTGATTTGGAATAGACTGTGCATTGCAGTGATAGATTACTTGAGTCCTGGACTCAGACTTCGACTGGGTCTCTATTCTCTGGACTCGTGACTTGTATGTGGACTCTTGAAAAGGGACTCAGACGTATGGATGACGTTTCTGTATACTTTCTACTTTTATGTGTAATAGGTTATAGTAAATTTATATAAGATTTTAAACTTTTCCTGTTTTGGGCTCCAAGACCGGCCGGGAAACCGCTGTGGAGACCTCCAGGGTTGATGTTCTTTTGTGGGTAACAGCTTCACTTCACCGGTCGTATTAACAACATATATCAAGTTACCGTGTCTTGAGAAACTTTTTGTTTAATTGTTAACTGTTAACTCACTTTACATTGTCTTTGCGGTTGTAATATGAGTTCCTCGATTACCTGACAATTAATCATTTACTTCAATGGTTCCAAAAATTATATTCACACCCACCCGGAAGGCTGCGCATGTGCCCAGGGGCTCTGAAATTCTACGGGCAGCCATATTGATATTGTTAGTAATTTTTCCTCAGATAGGAAAATTGCTTTGGACATATTTTAGTTCACCTAGAGGTGAAAGGCTAGGTCTGGCCCTGCTTTAACACAGAGACACTTCTTATCACACTGACTGCCCAGCTGTTCTATGGCAGAGGAATATTATGGCCTTAGGATTGAGATGATCAAAACACACCCCTATTTTCCCCTAATGGCTCCTTTCCCCCCGCACCTCTCCATCTCTTGTTTCCTACTCCAAACTCACATCTGTTCCCTGATTTCTCTCCTCACATCCTTTTTTCCAACCAGGTCTGCTTTTCAGTTTTCAACTCATCCCTTACGCCTCTTACATCTACCAGTTCACAAGGATCAAGCTTCGCCTCCACTCCAAAAAGCTTTACTCTTTCTAGAATGATCCTTATATAAGATTGTCAGTAACTGATTACATGTAAGTGATCCACAGCATCAGAACTGTACCTGTAATCAATATTCTTACAGACACTAATGTATTCTAAAGTGCGGGTACTATATTTCTGGGCTGAAGAAATGTTGCATCTAATGTGATTAGAAAAAAAGATATATAACTGTAATGAATTACAGTAATTTGTTTTATGAAGATTACAGATGTTTTGTAAGATTAGATGCTTCTTGTATGATTGGAATTCAGCAACAGTATAACAACAACACCAAAAAACATTGTCCTTCTGCTTTTCAATACCATTCAATAACATATTTAATTAACAATTACATTTATTGGATTCATTTGGACTACAAGAACACTATGAACACCATCAAAGAACACTATGATGACACAACATCTGTTGATGGACCATTATGTCTTGATGTAGTGGAATGCACTATCTTTGTACTGTACCTGTCTGTGATCTGCATTATGTAATGTTTTATATTTTTAGGTATCCCAATTAAAATAGACTCCTAATGAAACTTAAAAGGGTAGTGTTTTTGGCTATAAGCAGTTGTAGAATTGGCGAGGGAAACTAGAAGTACATAATAATTGGACAGAAGAGAACCCAACCCTATTGATTATACACCTACTGTAGGGAGACCTGAGTGACTGAGTTTAATAATGAATGCATCACCTTCAGGACAAGTCTGACTTGAATGATTCAACTCACGTAGCCCTGTGGCAATATGCAATAAATCAATTAATCGCATGATAAATAAAAATGAGCTCAATAATTTTCACGGCCACAATAAGTTCCATTTGCATGCTTGTTTTTCTTTACCCCAAGTGAAGGAGTTCAAATACCTTGGGGTCTTGTTCGCGAGTGAGGGAACAATGGAGCGGGAGATTGGTCGGAGAATTGGCGCAGCATTGGCGGTATTACACTCAATATATCGCAAAGTTGTGACGAAAAGAGAGCTGAGCCAGATGATAAAGCTCTCGATCTATCGGTCAGTTTTTGTTCCTACCCTCACCTATGGTCATGAAGGCTGGGTCATGAAAGAACGAGAGTACAAGTGGCCGAAATGTGTTTCCTCAGGAGGGTGGCTGGTGTCTCCCTTAGAGATAGGGTGAGAAGCTCAGTCATCCATGAGGAACTCGGAGTAGAGCTGCTGCTCTTTTGCGTTGAAAGGACCCATTTGAGGTGGTTTGGGCATCTGGTAAGGATGCCCCCTGGGAGCCTCCCTAGGGAGGTGTTCCAGGCACGTCCAGCTGGAAGGAGGCCTAGGGGAAGAACCAGGACTAGGTGGTGGGATTATATCTCCAACCTGGCCTGGGAACGCCTCAGGATCCCCCAGTCGGAGCTGGTTAATGTGGCTCGGGAAAAGGAAGTTTGGGGTCCCCTGCTGGAGCTGCTGCCCCCGCAACCCGACCCCAGATAAGCTCACGAAGATGGATGGATGGATGCTTGTTTGTTTTCCTCATCTCTCTCTCCCTCTCCCTCTCTCTCTCTAACTTGTCCGACACGTCAGTCGGGTGTTATAGCAAGGCTACCCTCCATTCGTACGTTGATGGGTGTTCCTCAAATACAGCTGCGGGCTGCAGCCACCATCAGTTGATTCACCGCGAGCCTTCCCCCCGTCTCCTCTGTGCTATTGGATAGTTGCTTCGCGTTCAACGGAGTCATTTTCATAAAGCTGGGAATTTTCATATTTTCTGTCGCGCAACATGTTCTCAAATGCAGTGCTGCCTTCCCGGGATGCTATGCGGGCACGTTGAAGTCGTGTGACGTCACCCATAGGAATAGAGCGAGGTGCGACGCAACAGAAGTGTAGCACGGACAAGTGGATCTGTACCTATAACCACTTGTTAGCGGTGGCTGCATCGATGCACACTTGTCCATAGTGGGTATCGGAGGCTCTAATTAGACCCTACACCCTTGATCTTATTCTGTACACTGCATTCAACTGCATTCAACTGCACATTCAACTGCACTTTTCTATCTTTCTCCCTTACCCAACCCATTGTGTTATTCTTGTGTATTTGTATTCATGTGTAACTCTGTCTGTACTTGCACCTTTGCTTTATCTTGGCCAGGTCGCCGTTTTAAATGAGAATTTGTTCTCAACGAGCCCACCTAGTTAAATAAAGGTTAAATAAAATAAATAAAAATATCTGGGGGTGGAATGGTTCGTAGGCGTCGGTTTGAAGTTTAGGATAAGAGACCCTGGGGAAGAAAGTCATGGGTTTCATTGCCAAAAGCATTGGCCGAACCTGTAAAGAGTAAGGAATCTAAAAGCAATCAAGATTGTTTTTGTTGGGGTTATCGGATTGTTGTTTTATACTGATTATCACTTTAGACCGGCAGGAAATAAATAACTTCAGATATTTCTAAATGACCTACAGAGCACTGTCCATATAAGCAGTAGTCTATGTAGTAAGTCATTACTAGAATGCAGTACATTAAATGGCTCTGTACAACACATGCTGTAACAACCATTGAAAGTCCATGTTCTATGGTGATTTAGCTTGAATTCATCTCACTACCTTTTACCTAAAAACTTTATTGTTACCTGAAAATACAGTACGGTACACCTTAAATATATATATATTTTTCTAAGAGAGAGTCCCAACTGGAAGTGGACAGCATGATGTCATTCAGCTGTTCTAAAAGCGCTGTAATCCACCACAGTGCCATAAAGGAAGGAGTGGAGAACACATTCCACCAGCCAATAAATATCAAACAATATTAAGTCCCAGTATTAGTCAGGCCCTTCCCCCTGTCTCTGTTCGCTGCTCACAGCCCAGCTGAGCACTCATATCTGAGCTCCATGCAGCAGGTGTCTGCTCACTGTCCTCCTCCCAGAGCTGCACGTCCAAGGAAGCCAGGGATCTGGTTTCATCTCCTTCTCACCCCCCCACCCCCCCTCGACTCCTCCACATCCCGACGGACGCCCATTAAACATGACATCAGACCCTTTCGACGGCCGTGCACAGCTGTGCCCAGAGGTAACCCGAACGCACACACCTTATCTCTAGTCGGCTCCCCACAAGGTACCCTGGATGGGTCCATGCTTCAAATTCACCAGAAAGGACTGTTATTAGCGGTATTAATGGATGATTACGTGCATACATTTTGGAATGTGCATGTGTGTTTACATACAATTCTAGGTATAGAATGTGCAATGACTCTTATAGGCTGGGTCATATCATCCTGTGGAAGCACTGAGCGATCTGGACAGGTGTTGGTGTGGCTCCCATTTCAAAACCCCAAAGTCCAGCGAAGACAAAGAACAACTGGTTGGAGCACCTGTTTTTAACGGAGCTTAGACACAACGGCCAACTCATACCCGAGAGAGCGTCACACAAAACAAAACATAGCTACGGTCTCCAATATTTAACCATTTCACATGCATTCAGCAATGTTGCTGCTCACCTATCAGCTGTGTTTATGTGGACCGGACCGCACTCTAATCCTCCTCTTTCTTGCTCAATTTAGAAGATGCTTTTTGTGGTCTATTAAGAAAGATCACACCCTGGACATTACCAACTAGGAAGAAGAGACAGGCAGATGGTCAGACAGACAGGCAGACAGACAGCAACCCAGAGACCTCTGGTGGTGACAAAACAACATGACACTGCACTCAGCATTCTTAAAAATTGCCATTATTGCCAATGACAGTATACAAGATGGATGAAACCTTGCCATTCATTCCTATGGAAAGAATGTGAAGTCAATTAGAAGCACTTTTTGGTGATAGCCGAGCGTATGCTCAAGCTGAGCGTGATGACGTAGATGTGATGTGACCAACGTCTCTGGAAGTTGGAATTCTTATCTTAGCCGTGCCAAGAGAAATCTGAATCATGCCGAATCTTGCCTCTTGCAGAGGAAGGAGAGCGTGAGTAGGAGTTGTCCATGAGCATAGGAGCAGGAGCAACTTTTGGTAAATATTCTGATTAATTATTTTGTCATTTTGGCTGTGTGCCTCCACGTCCCCCGATTGTCTGCGAGCTTCTTCTGGACTTTACAGTAATTTTTTTACTGTGCGACAGTAAGTCGTGTGGTTATGACACAATAGTTAGCATATTTTTACAAAAACGTCTGCTATGGGGCCATAACGTGAGATACAAGGTAATGGAGCTTTTTATACATTGTCCTGTTTCTTTAGAAATTAACAATGGACAAATAGAGTCTTTAAACGCTTCGGATTTAAATTTATTAGCTGTCAAAGTGACCTCTAAAATGAATGATATGCTAATGTCAGGTGAAAGCCAGGTAGCATCAGAATCCACCCGGAGCTGCTTTAACTTCCGGATGTAAGCCTACCCCCTTGATTAATGCACACACTTGTTGTTTTTTGTTTCCAATAACAAGTTTAGGCAACATCCAGGTGAGTTTCAAATGTAACACTCAATTCTTCCCTGAAAAATAGACCATTTACTGGACCATCTTTCTACTCCTTTGCTTCCCTACCTCCCTCTTTGGATGCTAACCTCTGACCCCGGCCTGTCTCAGCTCCTCGAGGGGGAAGGGTGGAGGAGTGAGTACGGAGCCAAAAAAGGGAGGAAATTCAGAGGTGCACCTTGATACTGCAGATACCTCTCTCCCATCTTACTTCACTCCCTTACACACTATTATCCAGTCAGATTTGAAAGAATGTGCTTATTTTTCAAAGCACGTCAACCATGCAGTAAACTTGTACCTGTTGTTTTCGGACCTTGACATTATCTCGAGTTTCGGTCGTCCTCCCACTCGCCTTGCTGATAGCAGGGAGGCACGGCCAGACCGGAGCTATCTGTTGTTTTGTCTGTAATAAGGCTAGTTTCTGGATACACCTATATGTGGGGCTGAATTGGTCTGTGTTTGTTTTATGAAAGTAAAATGAAAAGAAGAATCGTAATCTGTCCCAGTGTCACACACAACGACCTCCATCCCTCCCTCTCTTCATGTCTCTCTACAGTCCTGGTCATTAGGTCAAGGGGGCCAGCCACAGCCTCTGTATGACCTCTGAACCTGAGAGGCCCCTATCAGGGGTCTGTTTTTTCCTTGTCTATGTTTGGACACTCTCCGTCACCCCATCCTACGACAGCCTCCTAGCTTCTCAGTGGGGGCGTGTAGAGGGGCATCTCAAAACACAGGGAATATATTTACCACCAGGAGCCCTGGTATTGAGCTCCTAATAGCTCATATTGTGCGAGTTTTCTCTAAGCCTGGTTAGTGTAAGCTAGCCCTGCTCTCCTGCACCACTGTGATTACCTGGTGTTCCTGCTCTCCCTTCTCCCAAGGAGAACCACCACACTCTGTGACAGAGTAAACCAGGGAGAAACAATCCTAAATTGCATGCTATTCCCTAGGTAGTACACTACTTTGACCCTACTTTTGGGGGGCATGGGCTATTATTTTTATTTGACAGGACAGGAGGAAGCAGAAGCCAGGGAGACAGGTAGAGGGAGACAGGTAGAGAGAGACAGGTAGAGGGAGACAGGTAGAGGGAGACAGGTAGAGAGAGACAGGTAGAGAGAGACAGGTAGAGGGAGACAGGTAGAGGGAGACAGGTAGAGGGAGACAGGTAGAGGAAGACAGGTAGAGAGAGACAGGTAGAGAGAGACAGGTAGAGAGAGACAGGTAGAGGGAGACAGGTAGAGGGAGACAGGTAGAGGGAGACAGGTAGAGGGAGACAGGTAGAGAGAGACAGGTAGAGGGAGACAGGTAGAGGGAGACAGGTAGACGGAGACAGGTAGAGGGAGACAGAGAGGAAGGGCACAGACAGTCGGGGACATGCATGGTCTGGATTCAGAAGCTTAGACCACTTCAACAACTCCAGCTCTACCCTAGTCCACTTTGACCAAAGCCCAATGCAGGAAAATAACACTATTTGGGGTTGCCAAGACTCTCAGCATCCTTACCTGTCGAGAGGTAATGGGTGAGCAGAAACAGGACATGCTACAAAGCCTTAGAGGTTGGCACCACATGAAACGCCTGGCATCAATATGGATAACTTACATGTAAATGCACGGAGAGCTGGAGGACCTGAACCAAACAGCAGCGAGGGGGTGTGTTGTGTATGCACCAAGCTACATCAGAAGGGATTTAGCTTGTGCTGGAAAGCCCTGCTGCCAGATCTCTCTGCTTGAGTCTTAAATGGCACCCTATTCTATATTTAGCACACTGACTTTGACCCTGGGACCCCTATCCTATGGTCAAACATAGTGCACTAAATACAGAATAAAAGGGTGCCACTTGGGACACAGTCTCTGTCTCACCAGAGGAGGAGGACGGAGGTTTGAGGAACTTAATCCGAGGAGAATAAACAACACCACAGCCTGGGGCAGGTACTGAGGAACAAGGATCTAGGTCGATTAAAACTAGAAATTGGAAAATCTGTGTCCTTTACTACCCCCTAGTGTTAATATGAAGACAATGCAGAACACGTGAAGACAGTTAAGAGAGATTCTCCTTAAATTTTATGAAAACGTTTGTTGTGACTATAAAGTTCTTGCTCACTGACAAATCTTCACCCAGGCCGATTTAATGTGATTACTTGCTAACTCGGTCCAGACATTTCTTAGCATTTCCTTATTCGTAGCCATCGTAAAAGTTTGTGGTGCATTCAATTTAGGAACCTTCCGTTCAGGATGAGAATAAAGGAGTGTGGACATTAAACCATGTGGCTGAATAAAAGATACAATAAGATTAAGATGTCGTATGCCTCAGGGCGTACTGTTGAAGATGTAGTCCTTTTGTAAAAAGCTATGAAATAAAACATCAGCATAATATTATTACCACACAAATGTACTAACATACTGTATCACACTGAACAAAATAACAGACACGGGTTTACTGTGTATATATTCACACACATACTGTAAAGCCTACATGTGTACATAGATAAACATACAGCATAGTATATACAGTGAATGTACAGTACACATATACAGTGAACTCAATTAAGGCATTATAATATATGTTATGAATCAAATTTCCAGTGACACTGAAAGAGCTTCTAAAGAGCAGTGTTATATTCTCATTGTGGGTGGTTGAGATTGTATTTTAAGTTTTCTACAGACCGATTACATTTTTCAGCACCTAAACGGTTCACTTTTCAAACTGGATTTTTTTAAATGGCAAAGAATAAACTGACAGCCTCAACCAACCATTGAAGTGTAATCTTTGGCAGTTCCCATTTATTCCGGACTGGCAGCCATAGCTTGGGTACCCAAGTTGTTTTTCTTTTTGTTCCAAAACCCTTGAAGAGGTAAACCTTTCCATGGATTATATATATATGCTTTCAAGGCATCAAGCTGTTCTATATTTGGCTTGAGTGCTGCCCAAATTGCAACCTTTGTTGTTTGCCATAAAAACATATATTTCTCTTTGGCTCGAATGTCTCTACGGGCTTCAGCACAAGGGTTTCATGCACACTAAGCCCCTGCTTTAATCCGGCCTATGACAGTGGTGGCAGAGTATGAAAGCACAAACAATACAGTAGCATACGCTTATATTAACCCTACATTTAAGAAAGCATGTGTAGATCTCATACTACTATGTCCCTCATCATACTCATCCGTCCATCCATGCTTCTCTTCCACCACCCTGCAGCCAGCTAGGGAGAGTAGAACTGAGATCCACCGGGAGAGATTAGACCGCTGACAGCACAACAAAGAAGAGTTATGCCTCTTATATGACGGCTTGCCGGAGCTGCGTTGCATTTCGACAAAACTCAAATGTAATGTATAGGTTTAACTGGAGCCAAGAAGATCAACTTAATATATGATCGACCCACTTTGCCTGCGTAGTTCCCTGGCAGTGATGCAGAAACAATTTATGCCCGTAAAAATGTGCGAGCTAATTAAGTAAGACGTTGGCATGGAGGCAAAGCTCTGTGAGCTTGTGAGAGAGCTGGCAGGGCAAGCAAGCAACACGGCGCAGTCTCAGAGGAGAAGAGCCTACTCTAGCTTGGAGCGAGAGAGAGAGAGAGAGAGAGGGAGAGAGAGAGAGAGGGGGGAGAGAGAGAGCGGGA
>JACXGM010040657.1:0-10260 GCA_016801145.1 Umbra pygmaea
GGGTGGGTGGAGGAGCGACGAATCAGCAGCATCGTTATTTGACTTCTCTCAGAAGATAAGACAAAAAAGGATGTGTCTTTTCAGCTGCTTCAATTTAAACTTCGATCTACTGATCGAATTTCAATATTCACATAGCCACGTTACTGTACCATAGGCTGTCAACTCAGCCTGCCATAGTGTTTCAAAGTCAGAATCTGCATGTTCCACGGTTTTCAGGTTACTGTGGATCCATCGTCGTCTTAGTACTGACTGTGTAAAGACTTATTCATCCTTACGACTGTGTCCAAGGGGTAGAGCAAAAACACTAATGTAATCTTAATGCCTGTAACAGAGTTGATAGCTGCCTCTTGTTGCTATTGGCAGCACCAGACTGGTATCTACGCCATAGAAATTACAATTTCACTAAGCCAATATGCGATATGGGTTAGCTAGATATATATTTTGTGTTAACCACCTGTAGAGGCTTTTCTGCTATAGACTATGCTATTAGCTGCTATAGCTTATAACAATAATTGCAAATTATTTTATATAATCTATTACCTTTCAAATACTTCCATGTTAGTGTGTGAACAGATATAGAGACAAGTTCTATTTACTATGTTGTTTATTGTAGAAAACCAAAGCAACATTCATTTTGGCAGCTTGTCAGGGGTGTTATTTGCGTTGTGGTATATTCCTGTGTATAGTGCATCAAGGACAGTTGCAGATTTCAAAGCTTTACTGAGAATCTGATTTTAGAGTCCTTGTCATATAATGGAGGCCCAGAAAATATGGTGGGATCCATGGCAACAACAAACTGTTTTCTGAGCTGTTGTGGTAAGAAGGTCCTCCATGTTTTTTTTCAAACACTTACTAATATTACTGCAGCATCAGTCATCAGTCTGTCAATCCGTCAGTCTGCATGATATACACAGAGATAAGCTATCCCCCTGTGACCCTTTCACATCCCTTAACCCCCCTATGTCCTCCTTCCCTCATCCCCCCAACTCTCCCACAGTGAGTGAAGTGCTGTCTCTACACTTTTACAGAAACACTCCTCCCAGCTCCGTCGCCACAGAAACGGACGGTTCTGGAAGGGTGGTGTGTGGGTGAAGACTCAGCTCCTGAACGCTCTAGCTCATGCAGTGCTGTACTTTAGATCTCTGCATCTGTTCCGCCTTTGCCAAAGTAAGATACCCATGACTCAGAGAGTTCGTTTGGTCAGATTGGTGCTGGCAATGCTAAGGTTCTGGGTTAAATTCCTGTTTGGTTCCACATTATTTACTGAATCTGTGTGTTTACTATAAAGTGCTTTTGGTTTAAGGGTTTACTCAATGATAATCTTATGAAGCAGTGTAGATTTGCTAATTTAACTTTGGAGGTGTACAGGCTTTAGGACATGGACATAGTATACTCTGTGTGAATATGCACGTGCGATCCACACATATACAGTATACATGTAGGGACCTGAAATCCCTGCAAATATAACAAAAAATAGGTCTCCGAAATGTTCTTAAAGGTCCCTACTAGGGTCCCTTGGATTTTTGTTTAGGGTTAGGTTTTGGAATAAATGGGGGTTACTGTTAGGTTTAGGCATGACTGGTTAGGTTTATGGTTAGTTGGTATAGCTAGGTTAAGTTAGGCATGCACTTCAGGTTTTTGAGGTGTTGAAAAGGTTTAGAGCTAGGGAACATGGATTTATAGTATAAGTTTAGGTCTGAGGTCCCAAAAAGGATATTAAAATGTGTGACACCAGCAACATCTTGAGGGCTGCAGCTCTGTTCTTAAGCATGGTTATCTACTAACACAGCGTAAGTACATGACACCCGTTGTACCGGCTGTCCTTAAGGCAGTAAAGGTCAGATCATGTTTTTTAGTGCAGATGCAACTTTTCTCAGCGCTAAATACTGTCCCTGCAGGCTTGCTGTGCTGGTGCTCAGGAGCTTAGGCCACATGCTGGGTGTATGTGGCCTTAAGATTGCAGGCCTGCATATGACAGATATAAACGTGCTAATCAGTGTAAATGATGACAGGCTGTGTGGAATACTTTACTGTGTGAAGTCAAAGTCAGGGCTATCTGTTTCCTTAAATGTGTAAAAGCACAAAACAATCTTCATAAGGTTTGAATCATATTTGAATTAACATTTGATTTGTAGATGTAAATAAATAATGTGTGTGTGTGTGTGTACATGTATGTGTGTGTTCTGTGCAGATCAATAATGTAATGTTCCATCAACAAGTCAATAATGTATTCTATTGGACTTTCTGTCCTGCCGTTGATTGGCCGCTCAGTGTGAATGTTGATTGGCCGCTCAGTGTGAATGATGCAGTAATGAGGATCCGGTTATGAGACAGATCCCACTACAGACGCAGTGAAGCTATGTGACAAGCTATGCAACACAGCAAACCTTGGGTTTAAATACAATTATTTTCAAAGATGGTTGAAAGTGTTAAGATGTTTGGTTATTTAAAATGATATGCAGTTTAATATTGGAAATTATTTAGATTTGAACTTGGCTTAGATTTGAAGTATTTGACTTAAACACCCATACATTTGAAATTAGTACTTTGAAATTCTTTAAAATAATTGAAAATACTCAAATAAACAGACCATACATTTTAAATACCAAACCTTTACAATAGACATGGTTGAACCCAGGTCTGGGGATATCACATGCCAATTAACACTGTGTCACAGCTGGGAGGAGCTGGACTACAGGAATAACCTTGTTAAGGCATGTCAATCAAACAGATTAATTTCATAACACTCCTGCATACACACCAACATGGTTCTGGGTGTTCTACAGTCATTTTCATTCTTTCAAGGCTTCCATATATATACAAATGGAATGCTATTCAGACAACACTGTCTTTCTTCTTTTTGATTTTCTCTAGGCCTATAGTTCTTCCAAATGATTTATACATTTAGTGTTGTAATCACAACTGAAAACATTAACATACATGAAACATTTCTAAATTCTGCACCCATGAAACGAGAAGGGCATACACAGGACATATACCGTTTGCAAACAGAAAGATCTGAGTGTGGCCATTCTTCTGTTTTTGCTGATGAATCACAGGGCACATAATATCACTCAGGAGGGTCCATGTCACAGGGCTTCTAGTAGTGACAATGACTCATCTCTTCGGCTGTAGGTCGATACACACTCATCTTAAGCGAAGATTGTGAAAAGGTCCCTGGAATGAGTTTGTGGCCCAACGGGAAGCTTTTGCTTAGCGAGAGCTGTCACAGATCCACAGAGAAGTCAGTCCCACAAAAGTGCCCCTGGGACTGCCCTTACTCAGTCCTGATTAAATGAGGATGGGGATTTTTCTCAGAAAGGAGGCACTGTGGGAGTACCTCCCAGGCCCATCTAGGTTGTTATTCTCCCTTGAAGTGATAGTTTGGCTCCACACTTGCTGTGTGAGCTATTCCGTCATTGATCCCCCCAACGTGTGATTTCTTTTTTTATAGCTGGCCAACAATATTATTAGAACAACTCTGTTTCTATTAAACACGCCTGATGCTAGTGTAAAAGGTTTAAAAAGGAACTGAAAAGGCGTCAGCATGAAGCTGACGTCAAAAGTATATACACACTTTTGACGTCAGCTTCATGATTTCAAGACCGAATTCATGTGAAACATATATGGAATTCAATTCAGGATGAGTCGTCAGAACATGTAGAATAGCTTGAGAAACCTAGTGGTAAGCACAATCCATTACTATCTACTTGCACATTTGAATATATAGGCTGCACTCCATGAATACTTCCTGTTGCTATGGCATAAAGCCTACGCAATGTAAATTCAGTCTCTGCACTGACCGTATCATTAAAATCCAATTGAAAAGAGTCAATTGTATTTCTGTGATTGCGATAACAAAAGGAGCTGAACAAATGTAGAGGATGTGGTGGGCTGCGGTGCCATCCACCCCGCCGTGTGCTGTCATTACAGTCAGCTGTGTGACGCAGAACCAGCCCAGACGCCCCGGCTTGCACAGCAACACTGGATTATACAGCTACAGTCACGGCACTGAGCACAGTCATCTGAGAAAATAGCTCCACGCAGCTGGAGCAGAGAAAAGCACAGGTGTCACTGCTTCCCAAATCCATGCCCAGTCTTATTTGATGGAAAGAATGTCTTAAAGCAGTGGGAGGTTGAACAGGAGGAAATGGCTCCTGTGTATTGTTCTTCTCACATGCTTATTCCCCTATATACTTATGAAATGTCCTATCTCTGTTTGTTTATTCAGGAATCAGTCCAAGTCCATATCTTCCTTCATATGGACATAGTACCGTAATACTCCGCCGTAATGCAGAGTGAGCTACAGTGGTACTGGTCATTCACCCAGGCAGGTTTGAGGACACCAGCTGCTGCAATCCCCGGGGGGATAAGTAGTGTGTAAGTGGCTGGTGCAACACCGATGAAAATTCCCTCGAGTACAACCCTTTCAGCTCACCAGTTCCATCACAGAAAGGCTGTTTGCGTGTCCCTTCGGCTTATCTGACGTGCTGTGGGACTTCCGATGCCCAGCTGAGAACTCATCTGACTCCAGCGGAAGCTCCCCACTGAGCATTAGCACATGCTGCACCCATGGGCAGGCTACACACCTAAGGACAGAAGAAGGGGAAAGAACAGAGGGCGATGTAAAAGTGAAACTAGGAACAATGTACAACCTGCCTGGGTTGTTTCTCTGCCTGTCTGCCTGTCTGTGGACCTGTTGTGGTGTGTGACAAATGTGGGGAAAAGCCAGGCTGACCCACCAAAAAATGCAGCAAATGCAGTGGATTTAAAGATTTTCTTGAAATAAAAACAAGTCGGGGGTGTTTATTAAGAGAACATGTGAGACAGAGAAAGAGGAATAGAAAATGATAGAGGCACAAAGAGAAAAACTGAGAAAGAGATAGAGAGGAAGGGAGACGGAGACAAGAGAGAGAGATTCTGTAGAGATAAGGAGTGGGAGAGTGTTGCCAAGGTACCCACTGGTGATAAATGAGGGTGTAAAGTTTCCTCACCACCCTCCATCCTTCAGTCCCTCTGCTCTACCTTTTTCTCCCTTTTTATCCCCTCTCTCCACCTCTTTCTTTGCCCAACCAGCGCAGCCTTATATTATTCAAACAGAATAATGCAGTGTGGAAGACTGATCTATCCCCACAGAGTAATCGATCAAGGTAAAACTAAGAGGGGGAAGACATTAAGCGCAACACTCACCACTCATGTCGAGGGGTCGCCTTTCGCACTTATCTGATCAGATTAATGATTATGGAGTGGGCTTCGGATATTGACTATACTCTTTCAACTATCCTCAGCTGGCGCCTGGATTGATTCGCTCAATAAGTTCAGGCCTTTAGTTTCAATTGAATTGTTTTAATGATAAACGGTGCCATTTCTCAAAATGTCTGGTCTGAAGAATGTTACAGCTGAGTGTCAATGAGTTTAAACAGCTTGGTTTGTGGACAAAAATACTGCTACCAACATACACTGTTCTTCTTGACTGGGCAAAACTGTGCTTTTTTGATTCCGTTAACCCTTTATACAGAATTCTAGAAGAAATGTTTACTTATTTTACTCACCTCTAAATCATTACAGCTTTCAATGGCCAAGTCCATTTTTAAATCTGTATTCCCAAACAACATATACTGTAGCTATACTGTAATATATGCTGTTCTGTAAAAAACTGTAAAAAGTACTAGTAACAAATATACCAGTACATTTTCTATTAATTTACCAACATTTCCTTCAAGACATTAACAAAAAGTACTTTATAAACAAAGTAGATAAAATGTATCTTGTATCTGTCGCGACATAGCAGGGACTTATGCATGTCGTGGCATGTGAATTGAACTGAAATGTGTATTTGGTTTGATTTATGTACTGTATATACACTCACCTAAAGGATTATTTGGAACACCATACTAATACTGTGTTTGACCCCCTTTTGCTTTCAGAACTGCCTTAATTCTACGTGGCATTGATTCAACAAGGTGCTGAAAGCATTCTTTAGAAATGTTGGCCCATATTGATAGAATAGCATCTTGCAGTTGATGGAGATTTGTGGGATGCACACTCAGGGCACGAAGCTCCCGTTCCACCACATCCCAACAATGCTCTATTGGGTTGAGATCTGGTGACTGTGGGGGCCATTTTAGTACAGTGAACTCATTGTCATGTTCAAGAAACCAATTTGAAATGATTCGAGCTTTGTGACACGGTGCATTATCCTGCTGTAAATAGCCGTCAGAAGATGGGTACATGGTGGCCATAAAGGGATGGACATGGTCAGAAACAATGCTCAGGTAGGCTGTGGCATTTAAACGATGCCCAATTGGCACTAAGGGGCATAAAGTGTGCCAAGAATACATCCCCCAAACCATTACACCACCACCAGCCTGCACAGTGGTAACAAGGCATGATGGATCCATGTTCTCATTCTGTTTACGCCAAATTCTGACTCTACCATCTGAATGTCTCAACAGAAATCGAGACTTATCAGACCAGGTAACATTTTTCCAGTCTTCAACAGTCCAATTTTGGTGAGCTCTTGCAAACTGTAGCCTCTTTTTCCTATTTGTAGTGGAGATGAGTGGTACCCGGTGGGGTCTTCTGCTGTTGTAGCCCATCCGCCTCAAGGTTGTGCGTGTTGTGGCTTCACAAATGCTTTGCTGCCTACCTCGGTTGTAACGAGTGGTTATTTCAGCCAAAGTTGCCCTTCTATCAGCTTGAACCAGTCGGCCCATTCTCCTCTGACCTCTTGCATCAACAAGGCATTTTCGCCCACAGGACTGCCGCATACTGGATGTTTTTCCCTTTTCACACCATTCTTTGTAAACCCTAGAAATGGTTGCACGTGAAAATCCCAGTAACTGAGCAGATTGTGAAATACTCAGACCGGCCCCTCTGGCACCAACAAGCATGTGACACTCAAAATTGCTTAAATCACCTTTCTTTCCCATTTTGACATTCAGTTTGGAGTTCAGGAGATTGTCTTGACCAGGACCACACCCTTAAATGCATTGAAGCAACTGCCATGTGATTGGTTGAGTTGATCATTGCATTAAGAAGAAATCTAACGGGTGTTCCTAATAATCCTTTAGGTGAGTGTATATGGACTATTTGTATTGAGATTTGAGTTGATTGTGGGATGTTGGCACCACCTTCTGGACACTTGATTATTCTAAGATTATTGTAAGTAAAAGGCTGTGTTGAGTAAATGTAATTATTATATACACCAGTAGGCTTTATAAGCTCAAGTGTTCCAGAAGTTGGTTGCGCCTCATTGTGAGTTTAAAGTCCTGTTTATGTTGGATGGAATAATGTGAGGATCGCTGTATTTCTGTTTGGTTTTATGGAGCTTATGGACATTGGAATTGTTCAATACTAATTGTGCCTTAACCACTAAGTGGAATAAGTAATGTATACTGTATTGTGAGCCAGGCATACGCTCTGTATATTTAGCTACTGCATTTATTCCGCGTTAGAGCATAGTAAGCTTAATGTATATTTATAGTGTAGCTAGCCAGCAGCATAGAGCCCTGTAGTGCCCTGCTGGTTTGCTTCTAAAGCTAAGCAGGGTTGGGCCTTGTTAGTCCCTGGACTTGTTTGACCAGTGCTGCTGGAAGTGGTGTTGGAGGGCCAGTAGGGGGCACTCTTCCCTCTGGTCTAAAGATCTTTCCCAATGCCCCAGGGCAGGGATGGGATGTTAAACGGGTGTCCTGACTCTCTGTCGTCATTAAAAATCCATGGCACTTATTGTAAGAGTAGGGGTGTTAACCCCGGTGTCATGGCCAAATTCCCAACCAGGCCTCACTTCAATCATGGCCACCTAATAATCTCCTCCTTCCTAATTGGCATATATAACTACTCACCTCTCCACCTGATAGCTGATATGTGGTGAGCGTTCATATATAACTACTCATCTCTCCACCTGATAGCTGATGTGTGGTGAGTGTTCATATATAACCACTCATCTCTCCACCTGATAGCTGATGTGTGGTGAAAAAATGGCTGCCATGCATCACCCAAGTGGGTGCTACACATTGGTGGTGGATGAGGTGGGCTTTCCCCATCACTGTGTAAAGCGCTTTGGGTTCCTTGGAAGAAAAGCGCTATATAAGTTTAAAGCATTATTATTATTGCTATTATTATTATTATTATTATTATTATTATTATTAAGTGTCGTCAGCACCTCCAGGCAACTGTGATGGTGTTTCTCCTGTTAAGTGTTCGATAAACATCCAAGAACACAGCTCCCTGCATCTGTCGATTCTCCAACCGCAACTACACCATCAGTTGTGACCGTAACGGACATCTACTCTGTTTATAAAGTATTTTTAGTTATTGCCTTGAAACAAATGTCCGTAAAATAATAGAAAAAGTACTGGCAACAAATCACTGATGTTTTTACAGCGTAAACTGTATAAAATGGTTCTGTAAAGAAATTAAAAAGTACTGGTAACAAATATACCAATTATTAATTATTTTACCTATATTTCCTTCAAGACAATAAAAAGTACATTTTTATAAATTTACACATTTATAAACACAGTAGATGTCATTTACTTTGTAACTGTAGTGACATAGAAGGGACATATTCATGTTGTGGCATAGAATGTGTGCTCCTTGTACAAATTGAATTTTTGTTCCTTGTACAAATATGAACGTTACAAAATCAAGGCCGTCGGCGGCCACTACAGTAATTTAATGAAAGGCCGTTAATGGCCATTATGGGGTCTAAAGGGTTAATAAAGTTGTATTTATGTATGGGTCACATTTTCAACCCATTCTCTCATTGTAATGGCCGCTCTGTGATCCCTGCTTTTGAAGTGGGATGATGTTTGGGGCAAAGAATATTAACTTGATAATTCCATCAGGTGAAAGGTTTGAATGTGTTTTTCTCCATATTTTTCACGAAAATCAAGCAGGCCTTGTTGGAGTGGCTCTGAGATGGCTGCCTCAACCTCCCCTGCTGTCTTCTGATGACTAATTCCCTTCCACACACTCGATATTACAGCTCTTTTAATTGGCTACAATGAGCCCATCATTAGCACACTCATCGGTACTTATTGTGATGTTTAAGAGTGTACCGCACGACTACATCTCCATCCTCCTCGCTCTGTCTGACAGATTTAACTTGTTGAAATGTTCACCAAGTTTCTGAGTCACTTTTGGTCTTTCTGAGGTGCCATAGAGCTTAGTGTTAGGGTGTCTGGGTGCTAACCTCAGAGCTCTGGCCAAGGACTTCCATCTGGACCGGCTCTTCCTGCCATCTGCTCCTCTCAGTGCTTTAACTGGCCAATCACCTCACAAGTTCTGATTTTCAAAATGGCCCTCGTGAATGGTAAGCTAAGCTTTACACCTGGTCCAAAACTGGCCACAAGCATGCATCAGTGAGGTCTCCAAGTTCGTTTTGGCTGTCCTCACCTGATCAATACACACAAGCCAAATGCCAAAACCAAATGTGAATTAACTATTTTAATTTGGGGACAGGTCAAAACATGCATTAAACATTTCTGGACATTTAAATAGCCTGCTGTTGCTTTCTAATTTGACATGGAGACAAACTTCCAGTCCTTGTTAAATTTACATAAAAATTATTGCTGAATAAATTCATGCGTTTCTCCTCCCCTAAGTTCTAATCCAGAGATAAAAGGGGAAATAGACTTAGTTTTGTTTAAATTGCCTTTGTGTATTAATATGCTTGTGAAAAGAAGATGTGTTACTTGCAGCGCTTCGAGCATTTCAAATAGGGCCAATTCTTCATTCTATTTTAGTCTGTCAACACAGGGGCCATTGAGGCTCACAAGCAGTCTGTATTTTAAATGGTCAGGGGACAACTGTGCTAACAATCTGCTGGTGTAAAAATAAACAAGTATTTACAACAAGTGTATCTTCATCCCAGTCAATTCAAATAGAACATCCAACAATAAGTCTTTTTGATTGTCAACACTAAATTCCCTGTAACAAAAGTGTCACGTTCCATCTGGCAGACCAAAAGTAACAGAAAGCTCCAATGTAAGATCATACTAAATGCCCCAAAGGCTTATCTGCTATGACTGAGACTATAAGGTATTGAAGTTTACGTCACTGTCACGTATCCTGAATGGATGAATGTAGAGACAGGCGCGAAGGTGTTGCAAACAAATAATGATTTAATAACCAAAGTACTGAGTTAAACAAAACTGCCACGAGGGGCCAAACAGAAGATACTCCACAAGTATAGAGAAACACAGCAGGAACACGTAACATAGCACATTGATCGACAAGAGACAAGACCAAACACTC
>JACXGM010040658.1:0-10273 GCA_016801145.1 Umbra pygmaea
GACATCGCTAGTGATTCTAGTTGCCAATAGCTAGCTATCATGGCGCACCATCCTTATCGAATTAAAAAGCGCACCATCCTTATCGAATTTAAAAGCGCACTATCCTTATCGAATTAAAAAGTGCACCATCCTTATCGAATTAAAAAGCGCACCATCCTTATCGAATTAAAAAGAGCACCATCCTTATCGAATTAAAAAGAGCACCATCCTTATCGAATTAAAAAGCGCACCATCCTTATCGAATTAAAAAGAGCACCATCCTTATCGAATTAAAAAGAGCACCATCCTTATCGAATTAAAAAGAGCACCATCCTTATCGAATTAAAAAGCAGAAAATATTCTTTGTGGTTTTGATGGTACATTTTCTGTGCAGCACAAATTGTACAGTTATTGTAAAAGAAATTGTACAGTTATTATAAATAATTTTTTGGTTCAATTAGCAAAAGATGGGCACATATCTGTGGCTATAAATACATCTGTCACTCTTATCATTCATTTTGCCCCATCAGATTCTGCTGATAAGGGATTCTTAAATGTAGTGGAGAACATTTTATAAAATTCTTCCCATTTCCGCTACGGTGATTCTGTAGGACTATATAATCTTTGTCAGCTTATATTGGGTGCGTGTCAGCATTTTTTCTTACCTGCCCACTCACAACCAAATGACTATTTGGAACGAAAGTAACAAAATGAAAAGCCCTCAACCCAACCGAAATATCAAAATGCCTTTGTAACATTCAGTTTGCATGTGCATTGAGCCAAAGGTTACATTATTGCAAAGGTTACATTATTTACTTTCTATTTGAGCAAAACAAATGTTTGTTTCATGAAATGTGCACATGTAGGGTATAGACCTCAACAGTCCTGCCCCTCTTCGAGAAAGCTAAGGTTCCGGAAGTAAATTTTCCATTAATTTCTCCCATAGACGTCTGTAAAAATCTGTATAAAAAGAGTTTTAGACCATATCTTAGGCCAACCAGCTACGACGTGACTTATAAGCATACAACATATCATTTTGACTAAAATAACGAACAGAAAATCCAAAGCTACAAGGTAAAAGACTGTATACATTTCTGTTCGTTTTATCTGCCCTACGTTTCTTTTCAAGAAATTGCTCTGTGACCCTGTCGTACCAACTAGGCGTCTTTTCCAGTGATTTGACCAGTGTCTTAAACGGCCTTGGCCCATTTTGTTATGAGTGTAGGACTTGAGCCGCTTTAAACAGGAGAAGCTCCTTTCTATACCTGCACATGTAGCTCCAATTGTTTTTTGTTTTTTTTCTCAGATCCCAGTACTAATTGGGCTGGATTATGTAGTTCTTTGTTTCCTGAGATCCCAGTACTGACTGGGATGGAATACGTAGATCTTATTTATTTATTTATTATTATTTTTTCAATTGTTTACACTAATGAGAACAGTTTGTAAAGCCAAGTTATCGAACTTGTAATGAACGAACGATCTAACAAAACAATTTTAAACTCAAAGGAGGAAATTTGGGAATTAGGTTACATTCCGAAACAAGGAATGTGGTATATATTTGTATGAAATGTATGATGAAAATTGACTAGCAATTTCGCCAAGCAAATACCAAGAAAAAGGTTGAAGCAGTTTTTTTCGACTAAACTTGCAAAATCCACGACGGGACTGAGCTCGAAAACGTTTTATAGTACAAAATATTGGTCAATCAAAAGGAGATGCAGTCTTTCGACAGACCCTCCAATTATCACGCAGATGCCCGGAGTCCAGGTCAGCCCACTCCTCCATTCACCCTAAGAGATGCTGAGCGTCCGTGGACAGAACATAATTGCAGCATTTATCCAATGACCTTCTAGTTTCGAAGCACTGGAAAAAACTGTTCAAAGCAGCCCCATTGAAGTCCATGGACGCCAGCCTTCAACAGGGAAATGCACTGTGACGCTACAGGAATGTATAAGAAGGAAATCTAGTCAGTCGACCTGCTATACGTAGCTGATTCTGAATGAACTCCTCTTCGAGATGAACATGTTCTAATGCATATTTTGTCAATAAATGTTAGATATTTGACCATTAATCTTTTTACATTTTAGGGGAAGCCGAGCTTTCCTTACAGACATAAAGAAATCACATCTGGAGGACACTAATCCATTTAAGATTTTGCAGTAATAATCCATTCAGAAATAATTTCCAGTAGAATTCTAGCTAGTGGTTTTTAACATTGGCGTTATTTTTGGTAGTTTAGAATTCTTCATTCATTATGTATTTCAGTGCACTGCTACAGTAGCATATTTTGGTTGGCTCATTTTCCTAAATAAACAAATTAACTTAGTAGCCAAGTTAAGTTGCAGGAGAGCTGTCTTCAGCTGTTTGCGTGTTCTACTACATTTGTCAGTAGATGTTTATTGCATGTAAATGAATGACCACAAAAACCCTATCAACAATGACACCTACCTCACCTCACCCAGACCTGCATTGATTGGCTCTCAGCTAGTCATTGTGTTACAAATTATAACCACCCCACCCAACCACCCCAGACATGCTGATTGGGATAAGCGATTCTAGACATCTGAACGGGCACACACAATTAGTCTTTGTTTGTTTTACAACCACAAACGCAAAAAACGTGACCATCTCCAAGGCGCTCACGCAACCCCCCAAACATGAGGATAAAATAACCTTGAAAATCAGGACCATCTCCGGAGGCCCTTCCCACCTAGGGAGCCCCAGTGCATGGTGTGGCTTGCGGGTCCATCAATTAAATCTCTGCTTGGTTCACTGCTCACTTGTGGGTGTGTATGTTTAGCTGTTCCAAAAAAGGTTTAAAATAAAGGAAGTTTACATTTATATAAAATCGATGTCAAATATTTGGGAATTTGTGGTCATACCCATCATACCCATAAACAAACAACATACCTGTGAACACACAACATACCTGTGAACACAAAACATACCTGTAAACACACAACATACCTGTAAACACAAAACATACCCATAAGCACACAACATACCCGTAAACACACAAAGCAGTCCCATGAACTCCAAACATACCTGTAAACACAAAACATACCCGTAAACACACAACATACACAAACACAAAACATACCCATAAACACACAACATACCCGTAAACACAAAACATACCTGTAAACACAAAACATACCCATAAGAGCACAATGTACCAGTACACACACAACATACCCATGAACACACAACATACCCATGAACACACAACATACACATAAACACACAACATACCCGTGAACACAAAACATACCCATGAAAACAAAACATACCCATAAACACACAACATACAACATTCCCATAATCACACAACATACCCATAAACACACAACACACACACACAATTTGCTTTCCATCCATCCATGTGTGTGACGGTGTGTGTGTATTTGTCTGTATGTGTATTTGTGTGAGTGTCTGTGTGCGTGCATGTGTATGTAAGTATTTAAGCAGGTGAGGGTTTTTGAGCATGTTTGTGTGTGCGTGTGTGTGTGTGAGTGTTTGTGTGTGTGTGTGTGTGTGTGTGTGTGTGTGTGTGTGTGTGTGTGTGTGTGTGTGTGTGTGTGTGTGTGTGTGTGTGTGTGTGTGTGTGTGTGTGTGTGTGTGTGTGTGTGTGTGTGTGTGTGTGTGTGTGTGTGTGAGTGTGTGTGAGTGTGTGTGGGTGTGTGATCAGCAGGCAGGAGGGGGACATTGATTCTGAGCTGCTGTGTGATCATGTGGAGGAGGGGATTTCTGTCACAGCTGTCACCTTCCAACACACCACTCCCCAATGCTCACACACTCACACACTCACACACTCACACACTCACACACTCACACACCTCAGTTCCACACCTCCATTCCTTCTCGTTTCCACCACTCCGCCCCTCCATTAGTGGTTCTATGGTTGCCACGTCGACTCGTAGTCCTGACTGACAGAGTCACTTTAAGCTAATGGACCATTTAACTGTAATGTTGTTACTTTGCTATGGCCTAGTGTTGTTGGAGTCATTCTAACTGTTTCTCCTTGTAATCTCATCGCACTGCCTTTCTCCACTGATCAGCACACTGGATTTCTCTCAGTGTTCGGAGTTGGAACTCCTAAATGGTTCTCTCTATCCCCCGGCCAGGGATTGTTGAAACTCATCTTCCTAACTTGATGTTTGTGGCGTCTGTCATTCCAGGAACGTTTTCCCTAATCTGTGTCATTCCTGGCCAGGAGTTGTTCACTAGGTTCACTAGATTTCATCACAGGAAAGGCTCACAGCGATGACTGGGATGTAACAGAACAGATAGTTATCAAACATATGGTTTGCGTGCGTTTGATCAATATCGTTCCATTAATTCGCTTAAAGCTATTACAAAGAGTCCATTCTGTTTGTCAGTGTGACTGCCTGGTTGGCTGGAAGACATGCCAATTAACTGACCAGTAGCAGCAGTCATTACTGAGAGAGATAAAAGGGAACGGATGATAATCACTACTCCCTATACTCCTGGATTCTGTCATCTTTGCTTCCCCGGATAATTGTTTCCCCCTCTCTCCCTCCCACTCTTTCCATCCCTCGCTCTCTCTCTCTTTTTTCATTCTCTCTCTGTCTATATTTCTCTCCTCTACCAACCTCCAGCCTTCTGCCTCGCTACAAGGTCGCCCATCACTCTAGTTTGGTGTTGCCAAGTAACCCCAACCCCCCCCCTCCCCCCACACACACACATTTACACAGTTGCGTGTCGAGCCACAACTCTTCTCCGTGTTTGATTGCTTTCGTTATCTCCATAGACGTTGTAACCACACCAAATGGCTGTATCATTATTAATCTGCAGCTGTTTGCCAGGCTCGTTCTACCGGGGCTTCTCTCTTACAAGCATGTCCAGTTCCGCCACCGCGAATACTGATCCATTCTCCTTCATACTGAGTCTAGCTTCACTCTCTGCAGTCTGGTGTGGTGCCAGTGGAAAGAGAAACCGGCCCTGTTCTTTAGCTCTGTGTGCCCACCGGGCCACCAGTAAAACAGATGGACACTCTATGGGTCTGGACCGCCCCAACATGTCTGATGATGCCATCTTTAACAGCTCCTTATCACCGAACCAATCAAGGTTGGAGATGCCATTAATTGAATAGAGCCTAACCACTCTAACGAATTGATTATTTGTTAGAGACTTCGTTAATTAGTTTTCTTACTATTTATATTGCCACTAATGACTGACCGTCTCAGATGGATTGAGGTATACAGAAAACACACTTCCAATACACAAAGGCAGATAATACGCTTTAATCATGTGTGTAACAGGGCAAACAAAATCACACACATCATTAATATTACACAATCACTGAAATAGCTCTGATGTTTAATGAGAAGTTGGACCCTAGAGATCTTGAACCATTTCTTCACACGGCATCTTAAAAAGATCCTTGAGATCCAACTGTGTGCTTATGGACTGCCTTCTTCAATTGAAACCGCAAGACGACATTGCTAACTGTTGATTTTGTGGTCAATTTACCATTTCTCTGCGGATTTCAATGTGTGTTTGTGGTCAATAACCTGAGTGAGATCCATTTGCAGACAGGTTAATAAGTGTACTAGAAGAGCAGAAAAATGTAAAGCGTAAAAATATACATAAAATGTATATAATTAATATGGCGGCATTCCAGTCAAATCCCATGTACGGCCACTTAAAGTGCCAGAGTTTTCTCTGTGTAGGAGGCATGTGTGCTGCCAGACTCAATTTAGAAATTGCAATGTTGTCACCATTTAAGATGGCTGTCCGTCATCACCCATCTCTGCAAGTCGCTGCATCCTGTTCTCTGATTGGTCTGTGCATGTGAGACACGGGCCAAAGTCATTACTTAGATGGGATGTTTTATGCCGCCTGTTCCTTTAGATTAGTAATGAATGTTTCCTGGATGTGTACGTGTGCGTAGATCTATGGGTGTTTGTGTGTGAGTGTGCATTTATGTCTGCACTTGTGTGTGTGTGTGTTAGTTCTCAGGCTTTGTTCCTGTTCTCCTGACCACATGGTACAGGGTCATTTTCCTCTCATTTTGACACAGGCTCCAGTGCCCTTCTCCGCCTTTTTCCACCCATCAGAGGGGAGACACCAGGAGGGCGTGGACCTGAGGGGAGAAAAAAAGAGAGCGAGCCAAAGGAGTCCAGGAACAGAAAGGAAGACGAGACGGGCGAGACAACAGAAAGGGAGGAGAGAGAGACGCGCTCGCTGGGAAGAAGTGTGCGCGGCTCGACTCGTGTGTGTGTGTGTGCGCTTCACATTGCGTGTCGAGCAGTTGGGACTTTGCTGGGACAGTGAGCAATGTGTCACACGCAGCGACAGCCGGTTGGCAGTAGGGGGCGACTCCCCCTTCCCCTGATCCTTCTCCTCCTATCACAGCTCAGCCAAGCAGCGATACACATACCTTCTAAATGTGAGTAAATCATCTTAGCCTTTTACACAGCCATTCATTGTATTTGTGACATAATTAAGCAATAAAGCACGGGGGGTGTGGTATATGGCCAATATACCATTCTATGGCTAAGGGTTAAGGAGTGCTTTTATATTGGCCATAAAATCAAATGTGCCATATTGCTGCTTTAAACTGGATACTGACCTAAATATACCCATATTATAAAAGCTAATTAATCATCTCTTTCTGCCAACTAGAATTTAGTGTTCAAAATACATGGTTAATAATATAATATACTGTATGTAAAAGCCAATACTTTTTTTGAAAGTGAAACTCAAACATTTGATACATTTTCTGTACGGATGCGTTTAGAAACCGAGCCCAGTCATGTAGGCATACTACCAAACAGTGTGTTCTGTGATTGAATATCCTGTTGAGAAGCACTGAGCGGGTCAAAGCTTCACCTCATCGCATTACAGCGTGGAAGTACAGTTAGAAATACAACAAATACAACCATGTCCATCACATTTCCCTGACATTTCAGTCTGACATTTCAGTCTTCCAGATTGTGTGCAGACTCGAGTCGTGTTGGATGGGCAGGGAGTGGTTAATATGCACAGTGTGTCTAATTACTTTGCAATTGATCGCCTCAACTCATTGATTAGTCATTCTATTGATCTGGTTTCCATGGTGCCGGCCAGATTCTGATTAGAGGGCTGAGGAAAATTCAGAAGGGAATACAGATATACAACAGAAAGAGCAGACGTGCACCCAATCTCACTGACACACTGACACACACATATTTGACACACAGTCACAAGACACACATATATTAGACAAACACACCCAGCCGGAAAGCGGGCCAGGCCGTGAGTATGAGGAGAACGGTGTGTTCCCCATCTCTTCCTCCTCAACGCTGCAACTCTGTCATCGGTAAATAACAGCTGAGCTTCTGAGCCCTACAGGGACTGTGATTGGTCAACTGGAGGGGTGCTGGGCGTTTTAGAGTCAGAAGCAGAGCACCATATCCTGGACAGACAACCATGTGAGACACTTAGAGAGGACAGTGGAGGAAGGCAACAGAGGAGAACGAGGACGGGTATCTGATCTGAGGAAGGAAAGGTCGAGATGTCTGATGATGAATTAACGAGCCTCTTGAATGTCAATGCGAGTCTCTGAGACAGTCAACACAATCAATGCAATGACCAGGTCTCTTGGAGACCATCGGTTAAAAATCATCATTGAAATTAACATGGCTCAGTGGTTACGGAGTCAGACTTGTAGTCGGAAGGTTGCCGGTTTGAATCCCAACTGTGCCAAATGTTGTTGTGACCTTGTTTGGGCAAGGCACTATTCCCTAAGTTGCTCCATGGGTAATGTCCCTCACTGTAAGTCACTCTGAACAAGTGTGTTGGCTAAATTATTGAAAAATGTAAAGTATTATATATATGGCCCATGGCTCTGTTATTGATGATCTGAAACTAGTTTCATAATTGGTTGGACACACTGTAAACCCGAAAAGTTGAATTCACTTAAAAAATTTGAGGTAACCGATTGCCTTAAAAACATTAAGTAATGGTTTTTGAAAATTTAAGTGTATTTAACTTAAATGCATGAAAGGGTGTAATTTTTTTATGCTTTTTTAAGTTAAATGCACTCAAGTTTTCATAACTCATTACTTAACTTTTTTAAGGCAATCGGTTACCTCAAATTTTTTAAGTGAATTCAACTTTTCGGGTTTACAGTGCAGTCTGTTTCTCTACCTATTTTCCTTTTTCCTATGTCAGTCCATCCGTCTCCCTGTTTGTCTGTTTCTTCTTGACACTTAAACTCTGTCTAAATAATATCCTAGCTGAATCTAACTTATTTAACTGTGTTTAACACATATTCTAAATGAATCTAACTTATATTATATACTGTATCTGATATTCTAACTGAAAGTAACTGAAACTGATACATTGTGAGTAAATAACATCCTAACTGAATGTAAATTCCTAAACTGTATCTAACTGATATTATAAATGAATCAAACTGATATAAACTGAATCTAACTGACATGGTTTAATTGTATCTAACTGAATTGTTTTGTTACTCTATCTTGCTGATCTGCCACTCTGGACTAACAGACCAAATAGGAGAATGTAAGTGTTTTTATTCCTTATGTTCCAAACACACACACAGACACGCACATGCACGCACACACACACTCGACACGCACACACACACACACAAGGACGCATGATGCCATGTAAACCACTCCCCTCTTTGATCACTCGTCCAACCTTACGGTGGTCTTTCCATTCAAACGTCTTTCTGTTTGGAAAGTACAAGTGTTGTCAGAGCCCTGTACTAAACTCTTCCATTATTGTCATGACTCACAGTGAACCATCAGTGTATCACTGAACCTTCATTAAAACTAGGATTAGTGTTGTTTTGAGTTCAGTGAGTCAAAGCGTTCAGTGAGCCAAAGCGTTCAGTGAGTCAAAGCGTTCAGTGAGTCAAAGCGTTCAGTGAGTCAAAGCGTTATCTTGTTTGCTAGTGTTTGGAGGAGAGGATGCTTATCATAATTAGCACTACAGGGGAACAGTGGAATCAGATCTCAGAAATTGGGACTTGAAAATCTTTATGTTGTATTTTGCACTATAATGCTTTATTTTGGCCAGGTCAATGTTGCAGTTCTCAGTCGGCCTGCCTGGTTAAAGAAAGGTAAAATATGTTTTTTAAACCTGCATTATGTACCGTAGCCTTTTTGAAAACTACAAAATATACAAAAGTGGTTTTAGGACTAGTAAATGTTAAGAACTTGCATATTAGATCCAGGGATGGAAAATGTCAACTTAAATGATACAATATTAGACAATAGTATACAATATGAAAACTGACATTTCACAATATCTAGCAACTAGCAACAAATGCATATTATGAACAAAATAATAATATGTATTTTCAGAAATGTGTAATATTTTTCCTGTATTATTCCTGTGTTGAGTAAAAACATATACATATATATACAATATATATATATATATATATTTATACAGTATTATATAAAGTAATCAGCTTTGAAAATACATTTAAAAAGTTTGGAGGAATACAACAAATAATAAACAAGTATGACCAAACTCTTCTACTGAATACAAAGGAGCCTGAAGCTCCTCCTACATCCATCTGAGCAGCAGGGAACCCTGGATGAGGAACATCCCTCTCTCTATCATCCCTATCTCTATCATCGCTCTCTCTATCATCCCTATCTCTATCATCCCTATCTCTATCCTCCCTCTCTCTATCATCCCTCTATCATCCCTCTCTCTATCATTCCTATCTTTACATCATCCCTCTTTTTATCATCCCTCTCTCTCTACAGTATCATCCCTCTCTCTATCATCCCTCTCTCTATCATCCCTCTCTCTATCATCCCTCTCTCTATCATCCCTCTCTCTATCATCCCTCTCTCTATCATCCCTATCTTTACATCATCCCTCTTTTTATCATCCCTCTCTCTCTACAGTATCATCCCTCTCTCTATCATCCCTAGCTGTCTATCATCCCTGTCTCTCTATCAACTCTCTGTCAGTTCATTTTATATGTAAAGGGCATTTATGGCATAGGAAACAGTTGTTTACTGTCATCTGTCATCCCTCCCCTCTCCCCTCTCTCTCCCATCCCATTTCTTTCTCATCCCACTTTCACCCCTCTCTCCTGTTTAGCTAGTTCTCTGCCCCCTCTCTATACTTGTCTTTTGCTAATTTCCTCCCTCCCCCCCCCCTCCCTTTCCATCTCTCCCTCCCTCTCCACCCCCCCTTCATTCCTCCCTCTCCATCCCTCTCTCCCTCTGTTTCTCTATCTCTCTACATCCATCTCTTCAGTAAATGTTTGTGACTCTGCCCCCTCTCTCCCCCCCCC
>JACXGM010040659.1:0-10260 GCA_016801145.1 Umbra pygmaea
CATGATAGATACATACGGGGCCATTGTTTGCGCTTTTAGAGGCGCGCTAATGGAGGGCGGAGTATGCGCTGATTGCGTAATGGGTATCGGGTTTGATAAATACCACGCTAAATGTGGAAGCATAGCGTGCGCAATTACCGAACTCGCATAAACAGACGCAGTGCAAACTGCGCTGGTGTTAGTAAATCAGGCCCTCTATTTCAGGCTACACCACAAACGCGTTTGGTTAATATTATTATAACATTAACTAGTTGACTAGTCACTAACTTTCAGTGGCTTAAATGCCAGAGAATGCATGAAATTACTTCCAGTTATTTACCTCACAATATATCTTGAATTTTACTTGTAACATGGGCTAATGGGAAAAGGTAGAGATGACTTGCAACTTTGTGTCTGAGAGGGGTAATCTAATCAACGCTGTGGCTTGTTGAGTCAATGGCATAAATCTACTGTGAACCAAATTAACCTCAAAAACATGAAGTTTAGTACTTTTTTCCGAGCTCACTCACTTTGGGCTTGTAGCTGAGGCCATTTGCTGGCATCAGGAGGGCTGCTGTCTGGACGGCCCTTGGCGGATATCCATTTTTAAATTCCATTCATTACAGTACATGAGACGTGATGTAGTGTAGGCTGGGGGTGGGGCGCTTTGTCGTGACGACATCTCCTCATTCTCAATACCATAATGTAGTGCAATATGGATAGACTTCGTCTTTTTAACAACCTATGAAACTAATAATGAACAATATGAAACTAAAATGTAATAAGTTTAATTTAGAATGGCTTAGGAACAATAGGCTATTTAGAGGTGGATAAACGCACTTTGGAGGTGGGTAAACGCTATTTCTGAATTTCAGGAGGTGTGTAAACTGCATTTACGTGCATTTACCCTCCACTACATCCCTGATGGTGACGACATCCCCAGTGCCCCAGACTGAAGTTTTGGGGGGGCTATGTGCTACTGGAGCTGTGCCCTTCAGAAAACGATGACGGGGTCTCCAAGGAGGAAGACGAGGACAGCAACGAGGACTAGGCGAATGAAGACTTTTAGGGGGACAATGACCAGTTCCCTCTAGCTAGGTTCCCTAGCCGGCTAGCAGCGTCTCCACCACCAGTTCCATTATCTAGGCAACCTAGCTGGCTAGCGGCCTTTCCACCAACTGTCCCACTAGCCAGGCAGCCTAGCCAGTTAATACAATTGTTGGCCACGGCAGACCAGCCCATTATTACTGGAGATATTGCCGATCCCCCTACAGCCCAAGCCTTGTTGATCTGGTCTGCACCCCTCTACGTCCACACCAGTAGTTCCGCCCTCTACGCCAGTGGCCCCACCCCCCAGGTAAACAATCAGTTTTGGGCCATATACTGTATATCATCTGCCAATGTTGGCTGACTCCTGTGCTTTTTCCTTATATAGGCCAAAATCGTGCCAGCTGTGCGAAGTTTGGACATGGCTTAAGTTGCATTATTCCTTCTGGTACAAGTATGGCATGTGCTTTATGGCCCAATAGTGAAAATGAATCTACATGTCAATGCAGATAACTTCCACAAGTTGTACGTTTCTCTCTTTTATTGTGTGACGAGTCTGTGGTATTGCCCAACATTAGTATTAAAGTGTTTGGGCCACAAGTGGTTTCGATGTGTGTACCTATGAAAGATCATTGCACAGGTGCAAGTGGAGTGGACAACCATCAATGTGCCGTGTCACAATGCGAAAGCCTTTTAAAATAATTCAACCCCCATTGGGCTTCTGGCCATCTGTCTGAGCCCCCCGAGTGTTTGCGCCTGTTGTAAGGTACAGTACATGCTGACTAGAGCCGTTACTTTCTTTTCTAATGAAACGAACAAATAAACAAATTTCACTGTTTTAATTTGTAAGACTTTTTTATATTATCTTAGGTTAACGATTAGTGTCCAATGCTCCTTAATCTGTTTTTTTGAAGGCACTTCACACTGCATTGGCCATCGCCAGGGATGAATCCTTCTCAGACACACCAGATATGATTAACACTCTGAGATTAAGTCGTAAAGGCAGCCTTGTGTCTGAAACCATCCCAGTTTAGTGGTTTTTTTTTCTCAAATGAGAATAAACAAGCAAATAAATGGAGTTCACCATTATTAATGTTTTTAAATTTCTGTTAACACTGTATGTCTGGTTTATTTTTGCTACAAACAATATGATTTAGATGTTGTTAATCTTGGCTACAGCATTATTTATCTGTCAGAATTTGAACAATTACATACAATAAAAACAACAGCGTTGGAATCAACATTTGCAAGGCGAGCCAACAGCTTTGTAAATGTAGACTTCTGCATGCGCTGAAGGTACACACATATATAGCTGATCTAATTCAGGTGAATAAACCAAAGAGAGCACTGCGCTCCGAATCACTAAATCTCTTGGTAGTCCCACGCACGTACAGGAAAATGAGAGGAGACCGCTCCTTTGCAGCGGCTGCTCCAAGGCTGTGGAATAGTTTACCCCATTATATCAGGGAATGATCCTCTCTTACTGAGTTTAAAAGACATTTAAAAACTTATTTTTTCAGTCTGGCGTTTGATCATTCATGAGTGCTGTGCTAGTGGAGTAATAGGTCATTATTGACGCCGCTTAGATTTTGAGGTATCGGTGGAAATGTTTAGAATTGAAATTGTGATTTTATGAATGTTATTTTATCCTTTGTACAGCACTGTGGTCAACTTTTGTTGTATTATTAAGTGCATTATAAATAAATTGAACATTGAACATTGAACATTGAACATTGAACATTGAACATTGTTTCAATTGCCGAGGATGACAGGATCATGATTGACTTGGGGAGGTTACAGGAGCCACGATGGGGTGTGGATGATAGAGTACGTACCATGATGGACCTGGTAAGGTTACAGGAGCCACAGCAGTGGTATGGATGTCGCTGTACCATTGTAAATGTGTTTGCAGGTGGATCATGTTTTGATGTAGTTGTTACAACTACCAAACATAGATTATATGCCAGCCAACATAATGTTTTATTGAGTCCTCCTAAATGGATTCGGCGACAACTGCAATTTGATTAAAATTGCATTCAAGCCTATGGCAATTCCCTGCTATCCGCACATATAATGTTGTCTAATCACTTAGTGCAGTAGTATATAATGAAAAAGTATCACTACGCCAACCTGAGGAGCCGAACGAAATAAAAAACATGGCGGACAATTCCTCAGACTTCAAATCTCAACACCAACTTCCAAATAAGACCATCAACAGAATAAAAAAGTTTTAAAGATTCACTTACCACAAAAAGATTTTCGCTGATGTAGACATGCTAACCAGCCACATGTTTTAAGTAATCTAATCAGTTTTTGTAATTAAAGTGTTTTTTCTTGATGAAGGGATAACAAGTTAGTGGCTGTCCTATGTCAAAACACTTGTGGCTGGCTCATTAGCCTAATTGTTTTAGCTACCTCTTACATTACACAGTCTCAGATTTCCACAGCCCTCTACCGCTACCCCTTGGACAAAGTGAAGAGCTTACATCCTAACACAAACACACTACTAGTAGAGAGTTGGATTTCCTCAGGTAGTAATATGGCTTATCTAGCCTGATTCAAGGACTATATTTAAAGTATTAAGAAATAGTCTACAGTTTGCCAGCTTTATAATAAGCCGGTCTCTGAAATGGGAATTATGGTAGCCTACCACCGAAATTAAGATGAAATACATCTATACAAATAGTTGTTTGAATCAGACTTACAAGTTGCCTGTTATTATTGTTCTGCCTATCATTTTATTTATATATTCTGTCAATTGTTGAGGCATATAGCCTCCAATTGTTTTCCTACGCATTGTTAACTAGAGTTTTCTCTCTCCCGCTGTCATAAAATTTAAGCAAATCATCCTCTGATCGGTTGTGAAAAAATATTATTGGCAGCGCCTGCATACTAGCCCTGAAATCCAAACCCAAATCCGAAAGATTAAGGGTCTGGTACTGAGTAATGAAAATGGTCCAACTCGAAGGGCGGTACCAAGCATGCATTTGAAAATCTCACTGCCTGCAATTGGATAACATTACGACCAATCACAACAACAGCGGAGTTAACTGGTAAATTAAACTCTTGCCGTATCTGCTCAGCAAAACAGCAAAAATGTCCTTCTTATAAAGAAACGATTCGAGCGCCGTCTTCTGTTCCTCTTTTAGATAAAAAGCCAAGTGTAGCTTGTTTACTTTAGTGGCCAAAACCGTTTCAAATAACTGGTGTTCATCCATTACCATCTTGCAATGTGGCGCTGTCGTCATCTGTTTAGCTCGCCTCTGGCCCGCCTATATCAGTAAGTTAAACTCTTGCTGTATCTGCTCAGCAAAACAGCAAAAATGTCCTTCTTATAAAGAAACGATTCGAGCGCCGTCTTCTGTTCCTCTTTTAGATAAAAAGCCAAGTCTAGCTTGTTTACTTTAGTGGCCAAAACCGTTTCAAATAACTGGTGTTCATCCATAACCATCTTGCAATGTTATGCTGTCGTCATCTGTTTAGCTCGCCTCTGGCCCGCCTATATCAGTAAGTTAAACTCTTGCCGTATCTGCTCAGCAAAACAGCAAAAATGTCCTTCTTATAAAGAAAAGATTCGAGCGCCGTCTTCTGTTCCTCTTTTAGATAAAAAGCCAAGTCTAGCTTGTTTACTTTAGTGGCCAAAACCGTTTCAAATAACTGGTGTTCATCCATAACCATCTTGCTATGTTGCGCTGTCGTCATCTGTTTAGCTCGCCTCTGGCCCACCTATATCAGGCTACAAGGTCATAGTTAATGAGCATCATTAATGAATGCCAGAGTGACTCGCTGAGCAAATTCTAATTGTGCTCTTGATGGAACTCTGTATTTCAAGGGTACCTGTATACATGGATGTCTGCACTTATTCATAACGGTTAGTTCCCAGACAAGATTTTACATTGTGGCATTTGATGGATGTATTTAAATGTCTCCAGAAAATATTATTTAAAGAAATACATTTGCAATGCAAAACTGCACAGATGTTTGCTTGACTGCTTTGACCATAGTATCATCAGTATAGTACGGCTAGTAGGCTGATTGATGTTGACAGTTGAGTCTGTATCAACCAAATATTTGAATTGCATAAACAAATGTTGGGCGGAGGTGACTGAGGTAGTCAAACAACTTCACAGAGGCAAAGCCCCAGGGACTGATGAGATCTGTCCAGAAATGTTGAAAGCTTTGGGTGGGGAGAGGCTGTCTTGGTTGTGTAGGAGTCTGGGACAGTGCCAAAAGAGTGGCAGACTGGGGTGGTGGCTCCCCTGTTCAAAAAGATGGACCAGAGAGTGTGTGCCAATTACAGGGGTATCATACTTCTCAGCCTCCCTGGTAAAGTCTACTCCAAGGTACTGGAAAGGAGGGTTCGGCCGATAATCAAACCTCAGATTGAAGAGAAACAATGCAGATTTCATCCTGGCCATGGAACAACGGACCAGCTCTTTACTCTCGCAAGGATCCTGGAGGGGGTCTGGGAGTATGCCCATCCAGTTTACATGTGTTTTTTGGATCTGGAGAAGGCGTATGACAGGGTACCCCAGGAGATAATGTGGGAGGTGATGCGGGAGTATGGGGAGAGGGGGTCTCTGCTCAGGGCCAGCCAATCTCTATATGCTCAAAGCGAGAGCTGTGTCCAGGTTCTCAGCAGTAAGTTGGATTAGTACCCTGTGGGGGTTGGCCAACGCCAGGGCTGCACTTTGTCACAAATCCTGTTCATGATATTTATGGACAGGATATCGAGGTGTAGTTATGGTGGGGAGGGGTTGCATTTCGGTGGGCTGAGGATCTCATCACTGCTTTTTGCAGATGGCGTGCGGTCCTGATGGCATTATTGGTTAGTGACCTTCAGCACTCACTGAAATCGGTTCATGGCCGAGTGTGAAGCAGCTGGGATGAGGATTAACACCATTAAATCTGAGACCATGACTCTCAGCAGGAAACCGGTGGATTGCGTACTCCAGGTAGGGAATAAGTCCTTACCCCAAGTGAAGGGGTTTAGGTACCTCAGGGTCTTGTTTGCGAGTAAGGGGACAATGGAGCATGAGATTGGCTAGAGAATCAAAGCAGTGGGGGCAGTGTTGCATACGCTTTATCTTACCATTGTGACGAAAAGAGAGCTGAGCCAGAAGGCAAAGCTCTCGATCTACTGGTCAATCTTCGTTCCTACCCTCACCTATGGTGATGAATGCTGGGTCATGAAGGAAAGAACAAGATCACGTGTACAAGTGGTCGAAATGGTTCTCAGCAAGGTGGCTGGCATCTCCCTTAGGTATAGGGTGAGAAGCTCAGTCATCCGAGAGGAACTCGGAGTAGAGCCGAGTAGAGCCCTGGGCGCCTCCCTAGGCAGGTGTTCCAGGCACATACAGCTGGGAGGAGGCCTCGGAGAAGACCCAGGACTAGGTGGAGGGATTAAATTTCCACACTGGCCTAAGAATGCATTGGGATCCCCCAGTAAGAGCTAGTTAATGTGGACAGGGAAAGGGAAGTTTGGGGTCTCCTGCTAGAGCTGCTGCCCCCACGACCCGACCCTGGACAAGCATTTGAAGATGAAATGAAACAAATGCATCACTAAAGCAGACTGGAAAACAAGTGCCATTTAAATTAAATGATACTGTACATAAGTGTTTAGAACTTGTTATAAACTAATCTAAATTATCCATTTAATAGGAACTACTTGATATATGTGGAGTAATATTATGGCAACAGTAAAGAGTGTTTGGGGATACGTCAATGTTAGACGATAACCGCTCGCCGTGCAACCATTACTTTAGCACAAAATAATAATTAAAATATTTATTTTTTTACAAAATATTGTTGGCAATCATTGTATCAGTGCCTTAACCCACTCCAGACTGTGCGTTGCCAGGGAATAACCGCACACCTATGCAGTGAAAGCCACTCAGCCTTCAGCCTCCTTTCCACACTGCTGAGGTGTGGGGTTATTCCCTAGCAACCCACAGTCTGTCATGTGTTAATGCTTACATGAGGTGTAGGTCTGAAACCTGAGTCTCATCTGACATCTCGTCTGACTTCCTGTGAGAGTATCTGATAATGTCGTTTTTAGATTGTCGCTTCTCCCTGGAAATTGTCTGTAGTCCGTTTGTTTTTTGTTTATACTAGTTTTCTTTTTTGTTGTTTTTGTCATCATCATCGTCTCTACCCTCTGGATATCTGGGTGTGAAGTGGGACTTTATTTGGTTGATACGAAGTGGAGAATAAGTGGAATATACTAGTTTGCATTACAACTAGCAGCTTGTATCTTGTTGTGGACTGTGAGCTGTATAGCTCAACCGCATTGATCAAAGTCAAAAGTCAAAGTGGTTTATTTATCATATGCATCGAATAACATACATCATCCTATGCAGAGAAATTCTTTTGACATGGCTCGACACATCTATGCAGTGGGCTATGATGGACTACCAATTTACTTTTGCTGGAATAATATAATCTGATGGACATTTCTGAAGGACATTTCTGATGGAGATTTCTGAAGCCTTCTCTGATTTATATCACACCGGATTACAAAAAAACTACAAAAGTTTTACATTGCATTTGTGCTCCTACCTTCCTTCCTTCAGACCAATACATGCTGACTGGCTAGCTCTACAGACTTGGCTTCTCTCCTTGGCTTGCGTTCTGGCAACCTGGTCTCCACCTGTTTGCCATTGCCTGAGCCCCAGTCAACAATTTACACTGAGTACGTCACCACTCTCACTTTGTTTATAATCTGCTGTCAAGAGTTATGGTTCTGTGGTGTCTTTAACAGCTAGGCTCTGGTACTGGTTAGGTTGGTTTAGTTTGGTCTATCCTGGGTCGGACACTGCTAGTGTTTCTGTGTGATTGCACTCATTTCAACTATAAAATGCTGTCATGCAATTTCACTTCCCCCTGCTTCAGCTGTTGACATTATGCCCTGGATTATTAATGCTCATACCTAACCGTTGTCCCCCTACAATATACTACTCTCATTCAGATCTACTTTCTATGAACAATTACTGCCCTTCTCCTGTTGTAACCATGTGTGCCCGCTCATCTGGCATTCAGACGTCTCTACCCACGCAATTAGTCATTCAACTCTAACACTGGTAGCAACATCATCTCCCTCTGGTCTCACGCCCGTCCTCCTAGATACCCACCATATCAAACTGCAAACCTGTTTTCTTCGCCCCGTCCAGTCTACAACCATCTATACCCCCACCCTGTCGAACTATTAATCCTGCCCTCCTCAACACCCGTTGTATTAACAATAAAGTTCCTCTGCTCCATGAGCAAATACTAGACAACAAATTGGACTTCCTTTCTCTAACTAAAAACTGTCCACAGCCTGAGGAATTCTTTTCACTCAGTCTAGCTACTCCACCTGGTTATAGTTACCCGTGCCACCCTCGCCTCACTGGTCGTGGCGGTGGCCTTGCTGTCTCATTAACAAAATAACTGAGCTGTCATTCCCCTCATTCTCCTCATTAAAATACATTGCCTATAAATCATCATGCTCCCTGACCACTATCCTTGTACAGTATATTGTCCCCCAAAAAATAATGAAACATCTGGCTGAATTACTCACAATCGCTACATCATTCTCACCCTGCCTACTCCTGCTCTGTGATATGAATATTCATGTTGACTCACCAAACTCCAAACTTACCACTGATTCTATTGCAGTTCTGGACTGATTTAATTTTACCCAGCATGTCCATTTCCACACCCACATTAAGGGCAACACAGTAAACCTAGTTTGCTCTGTTGGCCTTGCCCTCTCCAACATTTCAACTTCTGTGTATTCCCTAAATTTCTCTTTCTCCTCCAACATACCCCACAAAACTGATAAGCATTATCTCCTTCCATAATATCAAAGCAGTTGACCGCATCCAGGTCTCCAATGCCATCTACTGTGCACTTTCCAATGAACATGCATCCAACACTTTTGATGATCTGGCTAACCAGTTCGACAGTGCTCTGTCTACCTCCTTAAACATTCAGGGACCACTCAGAGCTAAGCATGTTTCATTCATTCATGTTACATCTCCCTGGTTTACACCTGAGCTTCATTCTGAAGAAGGTTGACCACTGCCTAGAATGCCTGGCTAGATCACTGGGCCTCAACATCCACATTCCCATAATCCACACACCACATGTCCACATACAGAGATGCCCTCAGTGCTGCCAGGTCCTCTTTCTTCTCCAACATCATCAATAGATCTAACATGATAGTAATAGCCTAGATAGATATACCTTGTTCTTAACAGTCAACAAGATGCTTCAGCCCCGTCTTGACACCCATAGCTCACTCTGCCTGCCAATGCCTTCCTTAACTTCTTTAAAGATAAAATCACTGAAAATCAATGCATTGCTGTCTGGTCAGTCTGCCTCTTCCCGCACCCCAACTGCCAACTATTCACCCTGTCCACCGGCTGTCCTTCAAACTGACCTCTGTACATTCACCTCCATTGCCTATATTTTTTAAATTATATTATCATTCAAAACAACTTCCTGTTCCCTGGATCCCATTCCTGCAACTATCATTAAAGCCTGCCTGCCCGCACCCTGTCCCTACATCACATGCAGTGTCAACCTCTCCCTCACACATGGCACTGTCCCCTCTATCTTCAAAACTGCTGCTGTCACCTTTATATTAAAGAAGCCCGGACTAGATACAACCATCCTTAATAACTTCTGCCTCATATCCAACCTCCCCTTCCTTGCCAAAACTCTGGAAAGGACTGTTGCCTTTCAACTCCAAAACCACCTCCCCAACAATGACCCACTCCAGTCAGGCTTCTGTCCACTCCACAGTACAGAGACTGCATTCTCAAAGTTGTTAATGTCCTCCTCATCTCTGCTTACGCTGGTGCCCTCAATATCCTGATTCTGCTGGATCTGAGTGCCCCAATCGACACAGTGAGCCACCAGAACCACCAGAGCCACAGGGAACTGCACTCTCTCAACCAACTGTACCCATTACATCTCCCTCAGGGCTAGATTTATCAAGCCGTTTGCGCCTGTTTTCAGGCGCTAATTGGTCGCAAAGACGGACGTAACCGATGCGGGCTATTTACTAACCAGGCGCACTTGGGTAAAATCGCAGATTGCGTGCCACATGAGCGACAAGAGACAAGTTGCGCTTTCAATATGCGTTCGTGGGAGGGTCATGGAGAAAGTGGGAGTTCCACGCAAAAAGGTGGGAGGATACGGTAAACTGCGCCTAATTATATATTCCGTGGTATTTACAAAGACTGCCTG
>JACXGM010040660.1:0-10259 GCA_016801145.1 Umbra pygmaea
CAATTGTCACTAAGCAATCATTCACTGTGGCGAAGGAAAAATGTATCTAATCAGCCTACAAACTTAAATGAACTCCATGTCTCACCTTATCTCTCGCATGTCTCATGCACACAATCTGTCCTTACTAACAAATAATCAGCTGTCATTCACTTTGAAGAGAGAAACACTATTTAATGAACTCATGTTATATGATGGGGGATCTGCTTCAGAGTGTTTATCTAAGTTGTCTATCTAATTACTTAATACTGGACATCCTATCCTATGTTTAAATTTGTTCTAATAAAACAAGAGACTTGTCACACAAACATACACTGTCACACATTTATTAACAACACAGGTAATCTTATTCTGTATGCTATTAACCTGTCAATAATGAAAACCTGTCCTGCTTATACTTAAGATATGAAACATTTGCTGTTAGGGAAACCTGCTATTCCTAAATCTTGACTTCTAGTTCTGTCTTGCTTAACATTTAAAAAATGTATAACCAAATGTATCACTATACCCCTAAATAGTAAAAACTCCTAAATATTATTTTCCCATAGCAACTAAACATATCTGTCTCTTTCTGTGTACTCAGTGTGGCAAACCACTTAGCATGGTACCTGTGTATGATCTGGATGTCATTCATCCTACAGCCTGTAACCTGCACCTACAAAATTCCCATTCAACACTTTCCGCAGGGTAAAACGCCCAACTTTGCCATTCATCCCCGCTCAGTCCGTTTTGCTCCAGAGCTATAATACTACACTATAATAATACTACAGTAGACAACACACAGAAAACAACACACATTCAACAATATTTGTTTTCCTTGGTTTGTTATGTTTATTTAAAAATATTTTTTACTTATTTATTTATCCCATTAAGATACACCTGGGCATTATCTCTTCATATTCATAACAAATATCAACATACTATCTTAATTTTAAACGCTCTTACCGTATGTGTATACATTCCAGAGAATTTCAAATTCCGAAGAACAAAGTTTGCAACCTGATCCAAATCTCAGGTTAAATTGTTTGTAGCATTGTGATAAGAGTTGATCAAGTTCTACCCATAGCATATTAGTGTCAAATGTATTAATTTCCCTTAACACCCAATTTTATTATTTTATTCAAAGTTAAGTTTTGTCTATATTACTATTAATAAAACTCATTAATCTACATTGTCTGTCCTTTTAAATTGTAACCAAATGTACTTACCAAAATATTTCAGCCTGTATTGCCTAAACGTTTATATGGATGCTAATTGCCAAATGAAATCACATCATTCACAGCACCAAATAATTCACAGCATATTAGAACGCTCACCTCTCCTGTGTCACCCATGTAATGTGAGACTGCCATACTTCAAACATCCCCAAGGTATCTTCCTTGCAGTTCCAAATCATGCCGCTAATTTATCACTTATCTTTATTATTCATCTCAAACCAATCAGTTCACCTGTTGATACAAAATTATTCCCAGGTTTTTTATCCCATTACACTGAACTCATTGGCAAGCAACGTTCTCTAAGTTGAATTTGTGTGTGTTGGTTGCACACCTTAAAGCCCTGAAGGCTGAGGCATAGACAATTGCATGAAAAATGTGCAGTATAGCTGTCTAAATTACATCTCTTCCACTTAAAGAATAACAATTAAAGTACTTCTAGTGTATACATAACACTGCATTCTCCACAAAATTCACCTGGCTTACCAAATATGTCATAACTGTATGCCAGAGATATCTAGCTGGTATTTTACCTTGACTTATATAGAATCTCACCAACATCCTAAGGACAAAACCCAATCTGCCCCTACCCCGTTCTCACTTACTTTTTCTTCATATCACCTTACATTTGTTTGCAACTCTCTCAACCCTCACATAGCAATTTTTAAACCCAACTAACGTGGCGGCTTCTCTCTCTCTAGCCTGCATTCTAAATTACTCCACTCTTCTATCCCAATAATAAATCACTCTCTTCTGTTTTACCAAATACACTTAACTTTGAGTTCAAAACTCACACCAACTAATAACCGAATCAACAAATGCCTTTTGTTCATCACTTCATTTGGTTTCCACTTACCTTATTTCCATCCGCGTTTTTCAGCCGCCTGTATTTTTAATTAGTCCTACATTACCTCCCCTCTCTCTGAGATGAGTTCAGATCATTAGTATCAACTTATTATTACCACTTTAATTGTATGTCTTTAGCCTTTAGTGAGATCATGTACGGAATGATTACATTCACCAACTATACTTCCACAATAAAATTTACAGGTGCCCAATCTCCACACAAGGACTCGCTAGAGAGCGATGTGGCAGGATAAATCATCTGACTTACCTAACCCAAATCCTGGGCAGCGATATTCCAATTTGTCTTGTGTAGGAGGGCCAAGGATAGTCAGGAAACCCATAGTCAGTTTCGATCAACTGACTATCATGACCTAGACTGTCCTGCAATGCAGAGACTTAGCCCACTTCACCACACAAACCCCCCAAATGTATTATTTGTTTTTACTTCAAGCATTTCGTCTTGAATTTTACTAAAATTATACATTTGTCGAAGTGCATTTATAATTGGGTTTAATGGAGCTAGTCAGTGAGAAATACAATCTGAGCTGCGGTATAATAGATATAGAGTATAGTGCAATGCAGATGAAAAAAAGCTAGTTACTTATGCTAGACTGGGGTGTTGGTTGAGTCTGGATTTATTATTGGACTCTTACAAGTGGCAATCTCGTTTTAACAGAGAAGCATATACGCAGAAGCACACACAAATGTAACGGGAGGCTGTTTGTCTTCACAAGGGCAAATGTAATTGAATTAAAATCTGTTGTTAATCATATATTTTACTATGCCAGAATATAGTTTACTGTATTAATGATTGGTTCCAATGCTGAGGTCACAATAGGTATGTAGGAGTCAAACCCAGGAGTCGAAGTGACTCAGGTTTTCTTTAATAGCGTATAGGAGATTTACTGAGATCTTTAGACCAGGTTGAAAAGTGCACCCTACTGCCCTTCCAACACCAAATCCAGCAGCATTGGCCTCCCATCCAGGGACTAACCAGGCCCGACCCTGCCTAGCTTTAGAAGCAAACCAGCAGGGCAATACAGGGCTCTATGTTTAATAGAGATATGTGTCCCATGTCTCTATTAAGTCTGACAGCACAGTGTGTGGATGCAATTTTTGCATTGCGTAGCAATAGAACTCTGTTATTGGATCAGTACTCTTTATCGGTACTCAAAGTCCAGTACTCGAATTGGTATCGGCAATGAAAAAGTGGTATCGGTGCATTCCAACATTTTATTTTTATAAAGTGAGTATTAACATGACAAATACCTATGCACATTTAATTAAACAGCCTTTCGTCTACATGTCAGGAAATCATTTTATCATATGCAAAGTAAATGTTGCCTATGGGGCACTGCACATGCAAACTGTTTATTACAGCAGTATTTTCTATATTTAGGTTTGGGTGAGGGCTTCCGAATGCAACTATGTCCGAATAGTTGTTCAGGCGCAGGTGTTCATTTGGAGGTGTAAGATATACCAGAGTACTTGTTACCTGGAATACAATGAATTATTTTGAAATATTACAATGTATCTTCATTTGTTATTTGTGTGTTATGGTTTAATTGGGGGAACAGTATTTTTGCTGGTACAAAATAAGTGGCTGGTAAACCAAAAGTTTACTTTGAATCTCTGTCTTGTAGTTAAGTGCAAGCTAAGAGCCCCAATTTAGCTAAAGCAACAGTTTATTGCATTAAATGCAATGACTGGACAAAAAAAGGCCACACTCGAAAATTTGCTAACATAGAGTTCTGTAGGGTAGCAGTGTGTGAGTACTTAGGTATGTATCAGTTATGGGAGTGGTTAAAAAAAGTTTTGTTAGGCAACTAAATTAGTTTGCTGTTAGCTAACATTTAGTTAGTTGTAAACTAGTTAGCTGTTAGCTAACGTTTAGTTGCACCAAGTCCCAATGCCTGACAGAAGATTAGAAAATCGACAGAACATAAACACGCCTCTGCAAAGAGAATAAAAACTTTCAGGTCAAACCATGCTAACGTTGCAAAACTAAAAGTTAGCATAGTTAGCTTACTACTTAGTTTTTGTGATGAATCTAGGCGGCGGTGTGAAGAAGGGAAATGGAATGAAATTAATTGTGGGGAGTTCACTGGAGTCAGTGAAGTCACGGGAGGTCACTGGAGTTCACAGGAGGTCACTGGAGTCACTGGAAACACTGGAGTTCAGTGGACTCACTGGAAACACTGTTTCTTACGTGCCTTGTCCGGACAACAGTGGACACATTATAGAGCCCCCAACCATCAATCACACACATAGGGTTGCCAACTGGCCCGTATTATCCGGAATGTCCCTTATATTGGGCTAAATTGTTTTGTCCCATATGACACCTTACACTGTATATTCATTCGCACAACATCATACCCACACCGCTGTGGCAACATGCACTGGCACGCCACCTTTTGTCCCATATTGGGTTGTGAGAAAGTTGGCGACACTTTCACACACCTCACATACAGGCACATTCACACACCAGCTCCTCAGCTATCCATCTGGGCGTGATGTATCTGAGTGGTGATCCATCACCCTGCCCTGCCTGTCTGCTCCCCTCAGGAAACACCTGTCAGGACTACAGATTACACTGCAGAGCAGGGGGGCTGATGATGGCCTGAGAAAGACAGATAGGACAGATAATAGAGAGAGGTGTCCAGTCAGAGATGGAGTGGGTGAAGATGGGGCGAGAAATAGGAGAAAGAGAGGGGGAGAGAAGGAGTTTGACCATGGAACGGGAAATAGATGAGGGGAGAGAGGTGGAGAAATGGAGAGATTGACCAAGTGGTAGAGAGCCTCTCTGTCATCACGTCCCAGGCTTGCATTGTGTGTTTTCGATGTGTCACTAATGGCCCCTCTGTAGTCCACTGAGGACCCTAAACGACGGTCCACATGGATTGGGACTGAAACGGTGAGCTAGGGGGTTGGGTGCCATTAGGGAGGCATTCCTAGTCTGAGAGGGAGGCCGTCTACACATGAACTTGTCCATGAGTGTGTCGGCTGAGGTGTTAAGTGGAGGAGCCCATAATGAAGCAAGGTAGTGACAGAGCTGTCTATTCAGGGTTAGATGGAGACAGTGGGGTTAAACACACACACTCACACAGGCTCCCCTGACCAGCAGGGCTCCACTGCACTCCTCAATGTTGCTATCATCTCAGCCACTGAGAGCTCATCAGAGCTCATCAGAGAGAACAATAGTATTGTTGACCATGCCATCATATTGTGTTCCGCCCAAACGTATTGTTTACCATGATCATATAGTGGTGGCGAGGTGGCCAGTGGCTAGGGCATCTCCCCCAGCTCTATTTTCCCCCTGTTCAATCCCCCTGATTCTTCAACCTCCTATGTGGAATCCTTATATGGCCATGAGCAGGACAATTAACACTAATTGCTCCTAGATCATTGCTACAATTAAGAATTGGTTCTTTGTCAACTTGACTTCACAAAAACAATAACAGTACATTATTTTTTTTAAATGTTGTGTACGAAGTCTTTCTGTAGTGTACTGCATCATCCCATTGTGTATATATTAGAAACTTATAATCAAATTTAAAAAATCTATATGTTAATTTAGTGTGCATATTTGCCCTTCAAGTCAGCCATATTTTTGGGTTGCTTAAAGATTATAGTCTGTACACAATATAAAGTGTACATATTAATATTTTACCATTTTACATTTACATTTTAGACATTTAGCAAGTGACAAGAAGTACATGGACATCCCCCTGGAGCAGCGTAGGGGAAAGTGCCTTGCTCAAGGACACAGCAACATTTGGCCCAGTCAGGACTCAAAACTGGCAACCTTCTGACTACAAGTCTGACTCCCTATCCACTGAGCCACCTGATGCTCCAACACAACATCATTCTGCTGATAGAACAATACAAAAGAATGGAGATGAAATCGGTCAAGTTTCAGTACAAAGACAAACCTCCAGATGTGTATTTCACTGTTTCTGGTAGGCTATATTACTCGTAATGTTTGTAGAGATCCTTATGTTTTCTTACAACAAAACATGTGTATGTGGACTTAAATTGGGTCAATGGATAGGGAGTCAGACTTGTAATATCTTCAATTCCCAGGGGGACCAAATGTTATGGTGCCCTTAAGCAAGGCATCTTAGGCCGCATTTACAAATGCATAGATTATCCCATCCGCTCGAGCCGAGACAAAATCATTTCCGTACTGTTTGTAATGACACTGTAATGACCACAACTGCGCGTTTGTGGGTGTGTCATTCAAGACGCTTTGACCTGGGTGCCTGAGCACTTTGCTCAGAAACCAGCCCAGCCCATTGACTTACAGTAAAGAATTCCCCTACAATACACATTTCTCCTGGGCTGTTAGCAAAAACCCAAGTTGGGATCTTTAGAATTCTTCTCGTGCGCTACCTCCGGATGTCGTGAGGGAATTTGAGAGAGATCTGCAAGTTTACACACTACAATTGTTTGATTCGAAAATGTTGCTGAAATCTATCGAAATAGTTTAGAAAGCCTTTGAGTTGCTCCAGGGGATATGTCTGTATTTTCTTTTAGTCATGCTGAAAAAGTTTCTTCTAAGTCACTCAAATGTAAATGTGCTGGTTTGTATTTGAAAATTCCCTTTTAGTTAGCGGCTTTATGTGATATGAAAAGTTACATAATTACTTCTGTTATCCCACCAGTTTTGCCTTTACATTGACAAACACCTGGATTTATATCATGTTTCATGAGCTCTGGAGTAACTGAGAGACTCCCAAGGTGCACCCGGTTTTCTTCATACTGCTCTGGTTGGATGATGTGCTCTATAAAGGGACCAGTGTTCCATTTAGGACACAGACACAGTCTAAATTGACTTGCATACTGTCTTCAGAGTTTCCAAGGTGATGTCACTTTTGAATTGACAGGGATTTGGGTCAGGCTCTCTCATACAGAGAGTCATGTACATGTGTATAAGTGGTTTTACATGTCGCTCCATGTTAGTCTTGAGTGGATGAAAATTGTTGTGTATGCCTGTGTTAGGGCGGGGAGATATGTTGCATGAACGGTTATTGATGCACAGACTGGTTTGGTATTTTAACGCTTGTTTTGTTAAATGGGATGTGGAGGTCTTCAAGTGGGTTCTGGTGGAGGGGGGATTAGGGAATTATTCGATTAACACTACAAACACTTCCACATATGGCATTTACCAGCCTTATTTTCTTTTTTTCTATTACTGGTTTAAACTTTCATTCATTGTGCAAAGCCACTATCACAATCATACTAGCGATGAGGGCTAGGTCACCCCTTTTCCGAAATGTGCTGCCTTTTTTGAGAAAGGTGTTTTTACCAGATGAATACTGCTGCATATGCATTGCTCTGATTACAATATTTTAAATTTAAAAAATTGTTACACAGCTCTCCACCATTTTGACAACGGCTCTAAATAAATTTCAAACAGCGTCTTAGTTTCCCCTTGGGAAAAATTGTGCTCGGACACACACAGGAAATGAGATCCTTATGCTTCGCTTTCTCATTCATGCTTACCGGTACTTTCTCTGTCCCTCTCACACATTCTCTTTCTTCATCAGTGACTCATTCTAGCTCCGCTGCATTCGATACGCCTGAAAAGTTGTGTTTTCTCAAAAAATGAAACACAGACATTCCTTACAAGTCAAGTTAAAAAGTGTGTGTGTTTGGAGTTAAGTTTAGAATTAAGTTGTGGCTTTTGAATGGGTCCCTCGTAAAGATAATAACCACAGTAACTCGATGTTAATGAAATTAAACACATGTTGTATTATATCCTAAACATCTGTCATTAACGTAAACACATGTACAGTATTATGTTATATACTCCTTCCCTAACAGAACCATTTGGAGTATCTTTTAAACTTCTGACATGCCGTTTGATATCTTTACAGACGATGTTTAGAAACAGGATGTTAAAGGTTAGCTCTGGCTTTTAATTTCAGTGGTTATATTTCTCAAGCCACATCACTTTGATTTTAAATAAATGTTGGGGAGTTGATTTGTTACTGCTGATTATGGCTTTAGAGCAGATGAAGGTGTTCATATGATTAACAGCTCAGTGCCAAGTTAACAACAGGGCTGGCTGTTTAACCAGTGACCAGGCACTCCTGAAGACTCTGATGCTAGGTGTGATTTCACAGGTCAACCGCACACGTCTGGTCAATCATCAATAGAAAACAATGTAAGCCGCTAACACACACAAACCCCCACACACAGACGCACATCAACACGTATGAAGCCAACCACCTCCAACCCAGACCAGAGCTATTCTAAGGAGGTGTCAGTGTGTGATGGTTTTAATGTGATTGTATCCAGGGTGCTAATTGGGCTGTTGAAAAGGTCTGGAAGATAAGAGCTGCCAATTCATCTATGTTGCGCCTGAAGCTGGTATTGTGTCATCACCTTTCATTTAAAGCAGGGCCCAAATTAACTTTAATCATCTTTGGTGGAAAATGTCAGGAGGTGACAGGCGATAATTTACATTGTCACCTGTTTACACAAATTCATAGTCGCTGCAAATCTGTCAGCAAGTCTCGTTCATCCAAATTATCATACTTAGAAAATGGTGCTAGGAAATAGGTGTCCATTTGGTCTAAACTAGTGCACTGTGGAGTGAAAATGTTTGATTTGGTATATACTAGTGCAATATTCAGTGAATAGCGGTCTATTTCATTTAAACAAGTGCATTATCTAGTGAATAAGGGTCAATTTGTCTAATCAAGTGCACAATGTACGGTAGTGAATAGGGGTCAATTTGATCTAAACTACTGCACTATGTAGTGAATAGGGGTCCATTTGGTTTAAACTAGTGCACTATGTAGTGAATATTGTTCCATTATCAGTCTATTTGGTCTAAACAAGCTGCTATTACTATTTAGTGTGTGTGTGCGCGCGCGCATTAAATGTGTGATTGTTTCACTGTTAAATGCTTTACAGTTCTCAGTACGCAAACTAGAGATTCCAGTTGTAGGGTTGACCAATGAAATTATCCCTGTCCCGTTGAGGGTGCGTTCGTTTTACTTTACAACGTCCTGAGGGCAGGAATTCCACCTCTACGGTTCTTCCACTGCCACCTTCAAATGCTTTTTAAATGTACTTTCCTTGACTTATTAAGAATATAGAAATAAAAATGTCAGTTAATATATGTGTATATATATATATATCCTATATATATCCTATATAAATACCTGTATATCATTTTAATTTTTTTATTTTAAATCAGTACGCATTACTGTTGTATAAATACACAGTAATACTTAACTTTAAAGAGATACATAAGTAAATCTACATAGGACCCAATGACAGGAAAGACATGAATGAAATCAAATAAAACACTGTCGCCGTTGGTGTGCTGGAGAGCGGAAAAGGACGTCAAATTCATGACAGTTATAAGGACAGGAGCAGTCCCAGCCACCATGGATCGTCAAGTAAGTCGTTGCTATATTAATGGCGCTTTATTTCTTTCTTCAAATTGAATTGATAAAGTCATATTTGTCACACGAGATAATAGCCATGATAATATTCTTGGCTTTTAAGTGTTGTAGAGAAAAAAGAATGCACCCTTGACGGGGCAGGGATCATTTCATTGGTCAGCCCTACACCTGGAATTCAATTGGTTAGTGAATTTTGACTGAGTTGTAACACAAATAAATCTGAGAGGGCAGGAGAAATCAGAGAGGAGAAGATTCGCAAGCGCACAAATCTTCAAGCAGTCTGAGTGCAAGGAGAAGGTTTGAAGCTGAGAGCAGGAAATCTGTCCAAGCAACAACATATTTGATTCCAAGCATAAAGTTTGAGCAGAAGCACAGCAAATCCAAGTATGAGCAGTGGCTATTTGAGTGTGCGAGCAAGAATTTGTGGGAAATCATTACTAAATCTAAACATAATATTAATTAGAAATGCTCTCAAACTGAAAGAACACGCTCTTGAATAAAGATAGGAATAAAACTCCATACACACACGCATTACACCACACACAAACATTATTATTTTAAAGTTGCACTATGTACAGGTAACTTTCCATTCATTTGTCCTTACTGACACAGGAAAAATAACTGGAATAATAGAGCGGCATTTCATTGGATGTCCTGGCATTATTTGCCATGGGTTATCCTGGTATTTTTTGCCATGGGTTATACTGGTATGATTTGGGATGGGTTATCCTGTTATGTTTCGGGATGGGTTATCCTGTTATGATTTGCCATGGGATATCCT
>JACXGM010040661.1:0-10388 GCA_016801145.1 Umbra pygmaea
TCCACCTGACCACTCATCCCTAGACAAAAGCAGGGATGTCCACATACATTTATTTGTAAAAAATAGCTTGTAGCATAGTTGGACACATTCACCACAAACCATCCATTTTGAGTTCTATACATTAGGTGTAGGTTATAAGCTTTAAAACAATGTACAGCTGGTAAATCAACTAGTGTTCATTTTCAGTGCAATGATGTACGCAATGCTTTCTGCTCGTCGTAAACCAAGTTGTTTTTGATTTCTAATGTTATTTTCAAAACAAGTGTGTGGGTGTCAAGCATTGCTAAGTACTGAATAATAAAATGCACTGTGTCATTGTGAGTATCATTTTTTATTTTCTCTGAAGAAACCATTGGTTGGAATAAACCATGTATTAGAAGAAGTGGAGGGTGGCCCGGAAATATGCAACAATTACATTTTAGAGAACATGAATGGTATATTTATCACCAACAGCATTCATTCAGTATACCATTTTTGTGACTAATAACAACTGAGACATGCAAATCCATACTTTACTGCACTCTTTCCAGACCATGGACCCTTGAATCATATTCTCCATTCTCCACATCAGTAATGACCCTAGAGAGTGGTGTGGTAGCTTTTTTCTTTTCATCCTCTACTATCACAGAACAATTCTGCAAAAATGTATTTATTGTTTTCTACCTTTTGGGTTTTATGATCTGGGGATGATATAATGCTAATTGATGACAGCTTAGCAGAGGTGAAACCCCACCCCCTCCAATAAAAACACTGATTACCAAAAGAATGACAACTTCCCCTTTAAGGTCCCGTTTACATTATGATAGCTTTCAGCTACATATTCGAGACCGCTCAAGAAAAGCTTGAGATGATATAAAATTATATTGTGTAAACCTGCGGGTTTCTTTCAAATTTTACATGACCTCCGAAGAACATTTTGAAAGATTCCAACTGGGACATTGTAAATGTAAATACAATTGTTCAGAAACGTCTCAAGAAATGTGTATTGCCGGGGAAATTCTTCATGTGTAGGTCAATGGGCTGTATTCTGTTTTCTGAGCGAAGTGCTCACGCACCCAGCTCGAGACATCTTAAAGGACATTACATGACACACCCACAAACGTGCGATTGCCGTCTCCAGACATGACAATGTAATTTCGACCAGTATGGAAATCATCTTGAGCTTTTATTGAGTAGTCTCGAATATGTGGCTGAAAGCTATCGGAATGTAAACAGCACCTAAAACGATTGATGTGTCAACAGTCAAGTTGTGCTCACTTAGTAGTTTACAGTTAAAGTAGGTAGAGAGATAGAACTTAGGCTGCGTTTACATTCCGATAGATTTCAACAACATTTAAAATTTACCTCGGGACCTCCAGAGTTCACATGGAATTCAAGAGAGGCCTGCAAGTTTACACACAACAATTGTGTCTGGTCTCACGCTGTGCTGGAGCAGACTCGATAATGTTGCTGAAATTTATCGGTATGTAAACACGGCCTTAAAAATTAGATGTCCCTTACTACATGTAACAAGATGCCATAGTTGACAACAGTCCATTAAGACAAGAAAATACATAGCAATACATTGTAGAGCAGGCATCACTAAAATGTTGTCTGGAAAGCTGGATATAAAGCTCTGGATTCATTTTGGAGACTAGGGCTGGGTGACTAATCAATATACATCATAATCATGATAAAAATTAAACATATCTATGTTGAATGTTTTATATATTTTTTAGTAGATAAATGTTCCACAAACTACATCTATGCTAACTTGCATATAATACCAATAGCCAATCAAACAGCAGCAGACAACGACACTGGCCGCATGCACATTCATGTTTGTGTCCACAATGTGCTCAGGCACATCACTGACAGCCCATGTTGAATTAATGGATGCAAGATGAGTTGAATTGATAGCGAAAGCAATTTGAAAGAAAGAGAAGAAAACAAAGAATTTCTGAGTAAAAGTACCACTTCAGTAATATGGCAGTGGGTTGCTTTTCGAATGCAGGCAAAGCACAGATAAACATTCTGTGCAACCAATGTCGGCGAGGTGTGCAGTGCAAGTCAGGCAACAGCACAGCCTTTCCCCTGAACAGCACAGCCCTTCCCCTGAACAGCACAGCCTTTCCCTTGAACAGCACAGCCTTTCCTTTGAATAGCACAGTGTTTCCCCTGCATTCATTTTAACGTGGCACAGCGCCACAGGCCAAACCATTGCCACTGCACCGAGAAAAACACAAAAATTCAGACATTAGTAGTTTATGGAATAACACAAAAATGTTTGTTTCACCCAAACACATGCAGTACAGTACCTATCAATAGAAAACCAGAGACACTGATGATTATGCAATGGTCGTTTAATTTAATCCAGAGCTGTACACAGTCAGAGAGAAAGGTGAAACCATTCCCCCTCAAGACAATAACGGTTTACCCTATTAATTATTTATACTGTCTGCCTGCTATTTATAATACAAAGCATTCTATTCAGTACGGCAGGGAAGTACAGTAGAATCAATCTACAAACAGAAATCTTTTAAATATAACATTAGATGGGTCTTATTAAACTGTTCTAAGTTATGTAAACCTTTCAGCAATTCCCTGAACATACAACTATATAACCTGACCAGTCATTCCCTTAATTCAGTTATGCACTTTCCAACAGAACTGCTTTTTAGAGAGTAGTCTGCGAACTCCAAGCTCGTTTAACTCCATCTGCCCTAAAATGTCCAGTGCTACCAGAGATTTGGTTGGTTTTCTACCCATTTCCCTTATTCCTGCCTGGCCTTAAACCACAGCCCCTACCCATCCATCACCGATCACACACCATCAAATTGGCCTTCTACATGCTATAAAAACCAGAACTGTTCAGACTCACAGCTCTCCCATTTTCTCAAAGAGCTCCTTAATGGAACATAGTAAAAGGTTGGTGGTTTTGTTAGAGTAAAATTCAGCGGGCGAGTGCTGAGATTTCAAAAACCGACTATGAATGATTCTCGTTTATGACGGAGGGATTTTGTCCATGCCAGCAGCCGATGTCAGGAGGAGTGATGTGGGCGATTTGCTTGAGTGCCAGCACCAATGAGACCTGGCGACAATGCTACCGCCATATGTCTCCGGTAGAAGAGGGCCAGAACCGCAACGCGTATCGATTTCTGTTGCTCTCCCAACTGCGGCTGTTGTAAATTGAAGGGCCGTCCTTGCCAGCGTGTGTCAGCTGTGGTGTGGGGGGCTGGTTGCATGGATGTGTGTGGACGCAGGGGGTGGGGGGGTTGTATACTTTAGGACTGAGTGCATTGACTGCAGACTGAGGCTTCAATTCGATATCACCCTTAATGGTGTGTCCCTCTGGACGAAAATCGGCCTTTCTCAACGTTTTTCATCGAGAGGCAATTTCACTAGAAACATACATGCCAGTAAATCACTTAAACCCCCCCCCCCACGGAACCAGCTACCCTCTAAGGTATTCTTCAAAAATGCCCAGATATTTGACCAACAAAGTGCATTTATTATTCCCTGAAAGCCTTTACTCACCTTTAATGTATATGAACTAGAATTACCTACCAGAAACACAGTCGCTCCGTGGAACAGCACACAATTCCCTCGTCATGTTCCATGTGAAGAGGACATTAAAAATGAACAAACTCATGGCCCTTCTATTAGGTCAACTTTTGCTTTGGGCTTGGTGGGAAGAATGGAAAATCAATTATGCCTGCAAACTAATCCTATTTCTGTGAACAACTTTTGAGGAGTTGTAGCTGAAGGCAGTAGCTTTGCACTCACGGCAGGCTGTATGTGGCCAAACACGTACCGGTGTAAACATGGAAGAAGGAGAAAACAGTGGATCATATTGACACATGCCATGTCTAGAAAACACAGTGTTGCTGTATGCTGTGAGTTGGTGTTGTTACTTGATATGTAATGGGAAATTTGTAAGTCTGTGTGTCTACTGCTGTGTACAGTGCAGGACTTTCTTCAGATAAACTTGGTGAAGCTGTTCACTCATAAACAACTTACAGATATATCTTGCGTGAAAAACGTTCTAAATAAAAATGCCATTTTGAATCCACTGGAATGATCTGCAAATGAGAAATTACAATAGTTTATTACATCAAAGATGGGTTTAGTTAGTCACAGAGCTTTAGATTTATGGTAACTTTGTCATAAGCATTTTGATGAAGTGATCTGCAAATATGGGTGGTTGTATCTGTCATGCACCTTTTTCATACCAATCTCGAAAATGAGGGAACCATATGGTGTTACAGCTACACTAGTTTGCATTGCCGAACAAAATTTGTCACCTTATCTAACGATTCTTATCAACCACTAGCCCAAGGTAAAACAGATATTCATCTACAAAAATGTTTCTCAGGTCCTTGGCACATGTTTGGGTAGGTTATATAACCATGCATAGTAATGTTGTTTTTTTACAGTGACCTCCCCTATTATTGTCACCCTTTGTAAATACAAGCAAATCTTGCTGTCAAAAAATATCTTTTTTTATCCTCTTGGTCTTTTTTTCTAAATATTAAGAAAAATCTAACGCTTAAGCGTATGAAAACAATTGAAAGAAAAAAGTATTTTTCTAATACAGTATACAGTATTGGTGCCACGATTATTGGCATCCCTTCATTGGAAACTTCACTTAGCCAAACAGCAGTCTTTTCCTATAATGAGGCTATAATGAGGCTGGAGAGACATGGCAAGGGATCTGAGACCATTTCCCCTTACAGAATCTCTCCAGATCCTTTAGAATCCACACTTGTGCGCTCTCCTCTTCAGCTCATCCCACAGGTATTCTATTGGGTTTAGGTCCGGGGACTGGGGCCATGGCAATAACCTTGATTGTGTGGTCCGTGAACCATTTTTGTGTTGACTTCGATGTGTGCTTTCAATGATTGTCCTGCTGGGAGATCCAAACACGGCCCAATCTAAGCTTCCTGGCATCGTAATTCAGATTTTTATTTAATGTTGTTGCTCGAGAGTCCAAGATACCATGTATCATAACAAGTAATCCAGGGCATTTGAAAGAAAACCAGCCCCATTAAATCAAAGATCCACAACCAGACTTCACAGTGGGGATGAGGTACGTTTCTGCATGGCTATCTTTCTGCCTATGCCAAACCAACCTCTGGTGTTTGTTTTCAAGAATCTCTATTTTGGTCTCTTCAGACCATAGCACATTGACAGTTCCTGTGAAGTTTGCCTAAATGCAGTTGCTTAAGTTTGTTGTTTCATGGCAGCAAAGCTTTTTTCTGGGAACCATTTAAAAAAATAATGTGGTTATGTAGGTGGCATCTCATCATCATTTTGGAGACCAAACCCACATTTGCAATTTTTTAGCTGTGATCCTTGGAGATTATTTAGCAACTTGAACTGTTCTCCTCATTGTGCATGTGGTTAATACAGACATATTATAAATATAAATATATAATTTCTTTCACTTTTTTTTCAATCATTTTACTTCAATTTAATGAAAATAAAAAGCACCTTTTTTCACAGCCCTTCTTGCTTAAATTTTCCAAGGGTAAAAGCATATGTGGAGAGCACAATAAGCTACCAAAACAAAATCAACAAAAAACACTACATACACTTGTGATATACATACACATTTAATATAATTTCATTGATTTGCCAAAATTACCTTACAAGATGTCCCTTTACTGGCTAAGGCCCATGATTGCAAATCTTAACAGTTTATATTTATCAATTAACAAAACGAAAAGTGCGTGAACAGAAGAAAATCTCAACCAAATCAGTATGTGTTGTAACCACCCTTTGCCTTCAAAACAGCATAAATTCTTCGAGGTACACTTGCACACAATTCTTGAAGAACTCTGCAGGTAGGTTGGCCCAAACATTTTGGAGAATCAACCACAGTTCTTCTGAGGATTCAGGCAGCCTCAGTAGCTTCTGTCTTCATGTAGTCCCAGACAGACTTGATGATGTTGAGCTCAGGGCTCTGTGGGGGCCATACCATCACATCCAAGACTCCTTGTTCTTCATTACAATGAAGATAGTTCTGTCATGCTGCAGAATAAATTTGGGGCCAATCAGATGCCTCCCTGATGGTATTGCATGATGGATATCTGCCTGTACCTTTCAGCATTGAAAAGACCAATTAATTCTGATCAAATCCCCAAATTCAAATGCAGCCCCAAACTTGCAAGAAACCTTCCTCATGCTTCACTGTTGCCTGCAGACACTCATTCTTGTACCACTATTCAGCCCTTCAGCCCTTCAAACAAACTGCCTACTGCTACAGCCAAATATTTCAAAATGTGACTCATCAGTCCAGAGCACATGCTGCCATTTTTTGCACCCCAGTTCCTTTGTTTTTGTGCCTAGTTGAGTCGCTTGGCTTTGTTTTCACATTGGATGTATGGCTTTTTGGCAGCAAGTCTTCCATGAAGGCCACTTCTGACCAAACTTCTAAGGACAGTAGGTGGGTGTACCAGGGTCCTTGACCCGACCTCTGTTCTACGGTCCTCAACATTGCCTGTTTCTTTGTGCTTCTTCAAAATAGCTTGAACAACACATCTGAAAACCCATGTCTGCCTTGAAATGGCTGCCTGGGAGAGACCTTGCTGATGCAGTACAACTACGTTGTGTCTTGTTGATGTACTCAGTCTTGCCATAATGTATGACTTTTCAGATTAAAGTGTCTTCAGCAATCTCACCTTGTTTGCTGAGTTTGGCTGTTCCTCACCCAGTTTTTTTCCTCCTATACCACTTTTAAACTTTTTTTTCAGTTAACAATTGTGTTTTAACCTATGTTATGGATTGATGAGCATTAGCACCAGTTTGATATAATTGTTTCATCATACACCTGACAATATGCCTACAAAATCTCTGACTATGTGCAAGTGTGCCTAGATTAATTGATAGTGTTTTGAAGGCAAATGTGGTCACACCAAATATTGATTTGATTTAGATATTTTTTTTCTGTTCACTCACTTTGCATTCAGGGTTAATTGACAAATATAAACTATTAAAATTAAAATTTTTGGAAAAAAAATTTACATATTTTTTTCATATCTGCCTAAAACCTTCATGAAGATTAATATATTTTACTTACTATATTGATTATTATTCAGATAATAGTTTGAGCTCTTGAACATCTCTGCAGTACAATGCTTTTTAATAAACTATTATTGAATGCAAACATCTGACATTCTGTCGATCTCTTCCTTCCATAGATCGCCTTCTCCCAACACAACAGCATTATGGACTTGGTGCAGTTTTTCGTCACCTTTTTCAGGTACGTACTGGGAAGAGAGAAAAAGACAATCAAACATGTCATTTTCCATGATAAGTTCCTTGCCACATAAAAAAAATAAATGCACAATAGAAAAAGTTCCTGGATGTTTTTCTTGAGTGATAGTCCTATTGCACCACCTATTCGATCTTACCTGGGGGTTGTCGACATTTAATGAGTGTCTGGAAGGAAACATATCTAATTGTATCTGCTGTGTCCAGGCCAACTTCCGACAGTCAGACGGTCTCACTAAAGGAGCAGTGTGTTGTGCTATGTGAGTGTGTGTTAGTTTATTGAGGCTCTATGTAGACACGGGCCACTTAAAGTCCACCATACACACATGATGTAATCATTCTTAAGAAGTTTAAGGTTTAGTTCATTTGCTTTAGGAGCCCAACCTACTGAATATTTATTAGTACTGGCATGTGTCTTCTAACTCACTTATTCCACTGAGTATTTTTTAGTACTGGCATGTATATTTTCTAACTTACTCATCCCACTGAGTATTTATTAGTACTGGCATGTGTCTTCTTACTCACTCATCCCACTGAGTATTTTTTAGTACTGGCATGTATATTTTCTAACTTACTCATCCCACTGAGTATTTTTAGTACTGACATGTATCTTCTAACTCACTCATCCCGCTGAGTATTTATTAGTACTGGCAAGTGTCTTCTAACTTACTCATCCCATTGAGTATTTTTTAGTACTGACATGTATCTTCTTACTCACTCATCCCACTGAGTATTTATTAGTACTGGCATGTGTCTTCTGACTCACTCATCCCATTGAGTATTTATTAGTACTGGCATGTGTCTTCTGACTCACTCATCCCATTGAGTATTTATTAGTACTGGCAAGTGTCTTCTGACTCACTCGCAGTCCTCTTTAGCATTTAGCTAGTCACTTTTTCAAGATGTAAGCACTGATTACCGTCCTCTAAGTCTGCCTGTGATGGAGTACAGTTAGAACCTTAACGGGTCCTTTGAGATACATGAAATTGTTTTGGCTCAAAGGCTTCAGCAGAGTCAGGTCCATTATTTGATGAAGATTAGTGAAAAGAAAACGATTATATTGCCAACTATAAAGAAAACGACTATATTCAGTAAACAAAGGAAATCTAAGAGCCAGAAGTTTAGACCTCGAATTACAAAGCAGGTGCTTTGCATACCGAATTCTGATTGGCTGACAGGCACAGTTTAATTTAGCATTGTCATGTTGTCTGTAGGACAGTTAACTTTAATTGCCCCCCCCCCCCCATATAAAACAGACAGGACATTACTTTTTAATTCTCTGTTTGTGTTGGTATTCCGTTTATAATAGCAATTAACGGTTTGTGGTATATTTCCAATATTTCTATTATGCCACAGTTCACCATGCAGGCACTCTTTTCAAACAGCTCTTAACTATATTGGCCATACAGCACAAACCCACAAGATGCAGTATTGCTTAATTAGACACCACCTCCGTGCCAATACACTCTTCAGAAGGTTTTCCAAATAAATGTGCCAGGAGTTTGTTAAACAACATTGGCAATTTGATGGGAACCAGGGAAAAAAATAGAATCCTTCGGTGAGGCACACCTGTGGGGTTGGCATCAAAGGAAAGGGCAGCAGATTACACAATAGGATGTTAGTAATGTGCATGCTATTGTTCAGACTTGTCTGGTATGGAAGATGTATGGTGTGAATTTAAGAGGGCGATCATAACTGCAGACTGATGGAATCAAAGATCTGGAACGATCCTGTATGAAGGAACAATGACATATTCCTCCAAAGGGTTTTCCAATCTCATTAAACAATTCAGAAAAAGGCTCAGTGCTTTGATCTTTTCGATGACAACAGTGGCGCATATGATGCGTTATTTATTTGAAACATATGCTTTTGCCAATCTTCAGTTTCCCGCATGTCTGCAAGGCCTATGTTAACAATAAGGATGTAGGCGCATGGATAAGATACAACCAGCAGCATAGAGCCCTGTATTGCCCTGCTGGTTTGTTTCTAAAAGCTAAGCAGGGTTGGGCCCGGTTAGTCCCTGGATGGGAGACCAGTGCTGCTGGAAGTGGTGTTGGAGGGCCAGTAGGGGGCACTCTTCCCTCTGGTCTAAAGATCTTTCCCAATGCCCCAGGGCAGTAATGGGGACATCTGCCTTGCATAGGGTGCCATCTTTCAGATGGGATGTTAAATGGGTGTCCTGACTCTCTGTGGTCATTAAAAATCCCATGGTACTTATCGTAAGAGTAGGGGTGTTAACCCTGGTGCCAAATTCCCAACCAGGCCTCTCACTTCAATCATGGCCACCTAATAATCCCCCTCCTTCCTAATTGGCATATATGACTACTCCCCTCTCCACCTGATAGCTGATGTGTGGTGAGCGTTCTGGCGCAAAATGGCTGCCGTGCATCACCCAAGTGGGTGCTACATATTGGTGGTGGATGAGGTGGGCTTTCCCCCTCACTGTGTAAAGCGCTTTGGGTTTCTTGGAAGAAAAGCGCTATATAAGTTGAATGCATTATTATTATTATTATTAAGGTTAGTTGATGTGTTTCAGAGGGCGTGTCCGTGTTAACATCCTGGTTGTAAAGGTTAGCGGGTACATGTACAGTGAAGGATTTTTTTTAATCCCCTTCTGATGTTTGTATGTTTGCCCAGTGACAAAAAAATGATCACTCTATCAGTAGGTTTATTTGAACAGTGAGATACAGAATAACAACAAAAAATTCCAGAAAAATGCTTTTCAAACAAGTTATTAATTGATTTGATTTACAATGAGTGAAATAAGTATTTGATCCCCTTTCAATCAGCAAGATTTCTGTCTCCCAGGTGCCTCTTATACAGGTAACGAGCTGAGATTAGTAGCACTCCCTTAAAGGGAGCTTGTTACCTATATATTAGACACCTGTCCACAGAAGCAAGCAATCAATCAGATTCCAAACTCTGCCATGGCCAAGACCAAAGAGCTGTCCAAGGATGTCAGGGACATGGTAGTAGACCTACAAAAGCCTGGAATGGGCTACAAGACCATCGCCACACAACTTGGCGATAAGGTGACAACAGTTGGTGCGATTATTTGGAAATGGAAAAAACACAAAATGTCTGTCATCTCCCTCGGTCTCTGGCTCCATGCAAGATCTCATCTGGTGGAGTTA
>JACXGM010040662.1:0-10259 GCA_016801145.1 Umbra pygmaea
ATATCAAGGAGTGAGGGGTTATTAACAAGATCAAGAATTGTCATATTGTATTGGTGATTACAGTTGTGCTTAAAGATTGCATACCTTAGCAGAAATTGTGAAATGTAGGCATTGATTAAGAAAATATGTCTGTTTATGCAAACTATCCTAAGTTATGTTAGGATAGTGTAGTGACCATATGAAGCCATTAATTATCACGTAGTTGTTCAGCTCCTTTGTCAATCATACTGAAAACAGAAATCACTGACATTGCCCTGAGTTTACATACCTTTGTATGTTTTTGCCTTGTTACAGACACATAAGGTCACACAAATGTTAAAATGGCAATTGAAGGTTAATTTCCCACAACTGTGGCATTTTAAATTGCAATGAGTGTATTTGTAGAAATTGTCAATAAGTTGGTTGTTAGCTCTAATGTGGATACACTGAGCAGGCTTGATTTTTAGCCGTGGGGAGCTGCGTAATAATGTACTGGAACTGCATAAAGTTGGAAAATGATATAAAAAGACATCCAAAAGCCTTGCCAATGCCAGTCAATACTTTTCAATCACTTATTAAGAAGTGGAATATTCAGGGATCTCTTGATACCCAAATCTGCCAGAAGAATTGTTTGGGATACAAAAGGAAAAACCCACAGGTAACCCCAGGAGACACAGGCTGCTCCGGAAAAAGACTGTATGGTTGTTTCTAGAAGCATAATACAACGATACTTGAACAAAAATGAGCTGCATGGTTAAGTTATCAGAAAGAAGCCGTTACTGCACTAGTTCCACAGAAAAGTCTGGTTACAATATGCCCGACAACACCTCGACCCACCTCACAGCTTCTGGTACACTGTAATTTGAAGTGACAAGACCAAAATAGAGCTTTATGGTCACAACCATAAGTGCTAACTTTGGAGAGGGGTCAACAATTTGACCATTGTGCCAGCAGCATAGTACCCTGTATTCCACTGCTGGTTTGCTTCTAAATCTAAGCAGGGTTGGGCCTGGTTGTTCCCTGAATGGGAGACCAGTGCTGCTGGAATTGGTGTTGGAGGGCCAGTAGGGTGCACACTTCCCTCAGTTCTAAAGATCATTCCCAATGCCCCAGGGTAGTGATGGGGACATCTGCCCTGCGTAGGGTGGCATCTTTCGGATGAGGTGATAAACGGGTGTCCTGACTCTTTGTGGTCACTAAAGGTCCCATGGCACTTATCGTAAGAGTAGGGGTGTTAACCCTGTTGTCATGGCCAAATTACCAACCAGGCCTCACTTCAATCATGGCCACCTAATAATCCCCCTCCTTCCTCATTGGCATATATAACTACTTAACTCTCCACCTAATAGCTGATGTGTGGTGAGCGTTCTGGTGCAAAATGGCTGCCGTGCGGTGCATCACCCAAGTGGGTGCCACACATTGGTGGTAGATGAGATGGGCTTTGCCCCTAACTGTGTAAAGCGCTTTGGGTACCTTGAAAAGCGCTAGATAAGTTGAATTAATTATTCTTATTCTTATTATTATTATTATTGTTATTATTAACAAGGCCTACAGTGAGAAGAATTACCATCCCCACTGTGAAGCATGGTGGTGGCTCACTGATGTTTTTGGGGTGTGTGAGCTCTAAAGGCATGGAGAACCTTCTGAAAATGGTTGGTAAGATGAATGCACCATGTTAACAGACAATACTGGCAGACGATTAGCATTCTTCACGAGAGCTGCATGGGATGCTCTTGGACTTTCCATCATGACAATGACCCTAAGAACAAGGCCAGGTTGACCCTCCAGTTGTTAAAGCAGAAAAAGGTGAAGGTTCTGGAGTGACCATCACAGTCTCCTGACCTTAACATCATCGAGCCACTTTGGAGATCTCAAAAGTGTGGTTTATGCAAGACGACCAAAGACTTTGAATGACCTGGAGGCATTTTTCCAAGACAAATGGGCAGCTATGCCACCTGCAAGAATTTCAGAAACAACTATCACAAATGACTGCACGCTGTCATTGATGCAAAAAGGGGCAATACACCATATTGAGAACAGAGGGTATGCAGACTTTTAAACAGGGGTCATTTCATTATTTTCTTTGTTATTTTCTTTGTTGCTGTGTTATTTTTTGTGATTGTGCCATTCTGTCATGACCTACAGTTGAATATGAATCCCATGAGAAATAAAAGAAATTGTTTTGCCTGCCCACTCATGTTCTTTAAAAATGGCACATCTATTACCAATTCTTCAGCAGTTGAAAAAGAGGATGTTGTTGTGTAGGATCTTCCCTCCTAGCAAATATTTACCCCATATATACATTTCTTTATTACATCTTACCAGGCAAATGTAATTTAAATTTCAGTGTATGCATTTATAAATCCAAACAGGCCCTGAAATATTCTTTCTCCCCAGCCTTCTTTTCCTGACTGATGCGTGGCCAGAAGTCTTCTCTCGCCAATCTGTCATCCTTTGTCTGATCTTCAACCAACTTGATTCCAGATACTTTGCATACTGTTGATTCCTTCGTCAGTTTCCTAAAGCCGTATCTGTGTTATAATCTTTTGAACTGGACAATAATGTAGTTTGTCTTGTTCTGAAATGTCTGTCCCAAACAGTCAACAGTATCCACTGTATCATCCATATTTTGGGCCTAATTAGGTGCAAATGTGTTAAGCGGCAAAATCACCTGGCCCCTAGTATCCGCATTCATTTTCTCCTTCATTCCTTTATTCCTTAAATTCCATCTTTACATTGATCTTGTTCTTCTGACCTTTCTTTGAACTCATAATCTAAATTTGACTTTAGATGCTCTGTCTCTTTTTCCATCTGTGAAACTCTGTCCACATTCCAATTACTTAGACTGTTCATCCAGAATCTTTTTGGATTCTTTAAATCCATTGGTATGCTAATGGACCCCATTGAAAAATGTTCTCCTAATTTCCACTGACCCTAAATTGTTGGCAGCTCTGCAACTCTGTGAACACATGCTGGATGGCGAGGTGCATGCAAATAGATCATCCAACCACATGTCACCAAGCCTCCGATTCTTCTCACAGAACTCATCCAACATGGAAGTCTTTAGTCAGATCATATACAGGATGATTACATGCACCAACTAGGCAATTGAATTCATGGGCACCCAATCTGCACTTGAGTCGCTGGAGAGCAACATGGCAGGATAGATAAGTCTAATTATTTAACTCAAATCCCAGGCAGTGTTATGCCAATTTGCGCTGCCTCACTCTGGAGGTCCAGGGAAAGCCGGAGAACCCATAGTCAGGCTCAAACCACAGACTATCATGATGTAGCTGGAATGCAGTGACTTAGTCCACTATGCCACAGAGACTCCCCTTAAGTGGGTATGAAGGTTAACCCTCGAAATTGGTGGCCCTATTTATGACTGTTATATTTTCCTACATTCATTTGATTGATTGATTGATTTTTATTTTATTTCAGTCCTCACAGACAATTTCTCATAACAAATAAAGTTTTACATAATTACCAAAAAAGGTGTAGGCTGAAGCCTTTGCTTACTAAGCCTACCCTTTATACATATTTATCAATCTAATAAAAAAAGGAAAAAAGGAAGCAAAAACAAGGTGCACATTTCGGGAATTATATAATTATTTACCACCTTGTTTTTAAACATTTTATGGAATTTCCAAAGTGAAGTACACAATTTTAATTCCTTATCCAAATGATTCCATAGATTTACCTCTTTGACAGATATACATCTATTTTTGTATTGGTTCTTGCCCTTTTAAACATATGCATTCCTCTTAGATTATACTGACTTTCTCTTAATTTGAACAGCCTCTCAGTGGTCCTCAAACCCTTCCATGGAGGGCCTAGTGTATACTGGTTTTTGGCCTTTCCCTTCAATTAGAGCATAATTAGGACCTAGACTGCCAGGTGAGGGGAGATCCTAACCAATTAGTGAGCTACTCCATCAGGCTTGTACAAGGTATAAGCGAAAACCTGCATACACTAGGCCCTCCATGGAAGGGTTTGAGGACCACTGGTCTTAGACTCTAGATACAATTTGGAATCAAATTATTATATATTTTGTACATTGCCTGTACGGTATAAAAGTGAACTAAATCAATAAAGTTTTAGACATGTAATATATTAAACAATTCATTAGTTGGTTTGTAATAGTCAACGTGTTTTATAATCCATATTGCCATTTTTTGTTACATATATATATAAATTGGATTTATAGGGGTTTTTATGTATGACCGCACACCTCCACACAATAAGTCATGTATGGAACAAGTGCACAATACAAAATATATAATTAGTTTTTATTCAGGATATTTTTAGTTTTATGTAATATTGCAATGGATTGTGACATTTTTCTTTTTACATGATTTATATGTGGTTTCCAGCATAATTTATGATCTATTATAATGCCTAAAATTTTATTTTCAAACACTGTATCTATTTCCTCATTGTTAATCCTATTTTTAAATGTGTTATTACTCTTAAGATTGCTAAATATTATAAACTTTGTTTTACTTAAATTCAGTGACAGTCTATTATCATCAAACCATTTTTTAAGACCATCAGTTCAATTTCCACTGTAATCAGAAGCTATTCCAAATGATTTCCTGAACAATATAAATTTGTATAATGAGCAAACAAAACCATTTTTAATATTTTTTACACTTTACAAATTTTTCTGTTGGCGTATTTCATGCCAACTTCATTTTAAGTTATTATTTGTGTAATATACAACATCATTTTGGCATGATATCACAAATGCATTTAAATAGCCTTGGTAGGTAAAGATGTGATTTTCTACATGCTAATTCGTTTGAACCTAAAGAGTCATGTTCAATGACGTTCTGACGTTCTGCTGTGTTGACAAATGGGGAAGCCGACAGGAATGGGGTTAAGAGTTCATCAAAAAATAATGTTTTGCAAGCAAAACTTTTTTTTACTTGCAAGCAAATGTTTTCTACTTGCAAGCAAAATCTTTACACAATATGACCAAACATTTTGTTTTCAATTATGTAATATTTAATTAAAACATGTGTTTTGCTTTTGAAAAAAATATTTTGTTTGCAAAGCAAAAAAATGTAATTGCTATACTAAGACACAAATGTAGCTCCATAGTCTACACTTAGCTGTAAAAATCCATTCACCTGGGGGCGCTGTGGTGGGTATATGTTTTCTTCCATACGCATCGACGGATGGAGAGAGAAGAAACCGGAAGCGCTGTTACATATTTTACTGGATGTAAGACTTATACAAGCTGAATAGTCAATTCAGTGGACTGAAAATGCCTCAACTACAGTCATTTCGTGTGTTTGTAAATGAGCGCTTATTTGCGGTTGCTGCTGAGATTTTTGGGGCATTTGAGAAAACGGTAGCCGAGTACCAGGAGGAGAATGATCATTTACGGAGACTGCTACGGATCACGCCAGAGTTAAAGCTATGTGTAATAGGTGGGTATGTAGCTCAGTGCAGAGCCATATAGTATGGCCAACTAGGGAATCAGTGTTCTAGGCTATCCCGTTATGCGATTGGTTCCGAGGTGTTCAGTGCAATTTTCACACCTTCCCCAGTAAACCAGAAAGGCAAGAAGTGAACGAGGCTGAACTTGGCTCAACATTCCCCCCCTGATCTCCCTAAGTTTCGATTCCACCTTAAAAATGCCAGTTTCAGCAACTGAGCTTAATTTTCACGATAATTCCACAGTGTATGTGGACATGTGGGGTACCCATGGAAATTACATCTATAGAAGCCTCATTAAACTCTTTTGCTTGGCCATTCGATTAGTACACAAAAAATTGCGACTGTCATCAGTTGTCACGGCAACAACACGCGAATCGGTTTAATGCGGAAGTAGGGCGCTAGATCTTTGCAATGAAATGGTACACGTAAATATAAATATGGCTGCCGCTCTGACCATTCTGCTACATTTATTTGCATTGGAATGGCACTTCTAATCATTCAATTTCTGTGGGGGTATCAGTGGAAAGGTGAGGAGCTGTAGTATGTAAATCAGGTGACGGATTCAACGGGAAACCATATTTGGCAATAGGGGGCAGTGCAAATTCAGGAATTATTGAGATAACATTGTCAAAATGTTGATTTCTGGGATAAATATTTTACCCAACATTCCACAGTAGATTTGGACATATGACGTATCACTGGAGAGGTGAAGAGCTATAGTATGTGAGTCAAGTGACAGATTCAATAGGAAACCATATTTGGCCAATAGGGGGCAGTGCAGAGACAGGGATTGTTGCCTGGGAATGATAGATACGCGTCTCAACGGTTGCAATGATTAGTTCGATGAATGGTTAAGTTTGGGGTTATTGTTAGGTCATGGTTAAGTTTAGGGTTAATGTTACATTTGAGAGTATTACTTTTTTGTAAATCATGTTATGGTCAAAGTTAGGTTTTTAAGTATTTGCACTTGGGTAATTGGCTATGGGACACCCAGTGCAAATAGCATAGACACATGGGTTATTTATGCCCCGAGTGTCAATAAATACATAGACTATTTACACCACAGGTGCAAATAGCTTTTGCGTATGGGCTATTTACACTCCAGGTATAAGGTACATAGGCTATTTACAACCCGGTTGCCAATAACTTCTGCCTATTTGTATTTCACCTTTTATTTAACCATTAGGCTGTTCGGGAGATAATTCTCATTGACCTGGCCAAGATGTATTCATTTTGTTTTTAACCTTAATTTAACCAGGGGTCCGTTCTTCGTACGTCGCTAACTCAGTTAGCTAAATTTCATTGTTGACGATTTGGCATGATCTTGGATTGTTTGGTTCTTCGACGCTCATCCTGGTCTTGCTGTCATAGCAACAGGTGTGTAAAATTAAACCTGCTCGGGAGCAGGCTTATTTCATGTAAACAAGATCAGATCACAGATTGTGTTAACCGAAATGGGGTTCACAGCCCTAGTAAAACAAAGTATATTTAAATTATACTCCAGTATTATACTTCTAGTATACTTATGTTTAACCATAAATATGTATTTAATATATTTAAGTATATTTGAACTATGCTTTCAAAATATACACCAAAATAATATATTAGAAGTATATTTAGGATAAATAAAATACATTTAAAGTACAACAAAGTATACTTTTTGCTTGGGAGTTTAAATTTGCAGGTAAGTTACGTTCTTAATATTTCAGATAAATAATATTATATCCCGTTAAAAAAAGGAATTGAATCAAACCCAGCTAGCACAGAGCTTGCGGGACGCCGGCGGTTACAGCTGACGGTACGATAGCTTTTTGCTCATCATTTAATGGGCGGTCCGTCGGCGGCAGTGTTGGAGGCTGAGTGGTCCACCGGCGGGTGAGCAGAGTTGTAGACAGAGATCCTCTGGGAATCCTACGCACTCATACTGTTGTTCCAGTTAGCTGCGTATAGGCTATATACTAGGTTAGGCTTATGTTCTAGATTTCTATTTCTAATGAAAAGTATTTTAAAGTATTTAGAAGATTGTTTACATCAACATTCAAATATAATACAAACACATTTAGATTTATTTTGAAACTCAAAATTGAATTCAGTTATAAAATATATATTAAATAAAAAAGTTTGTCTTTTTTTATTTTAGACAATATGTCAAGGTCCAATATGTCAAGGCAGTGGACCTCCTGTTAAACGATGAGCAAACCGCCAGGCGGACCACAAACTCTGCCTCAAGGGAAAAATTAAAATATCAAGATGACTGTATTACATTTATTCTGAGCCTTACAAAGGTGAATTTTTAGGGCGGGACCCAGCTTGGTGAAAGGGGTAGTATTTCATGACGCCATTCCCTGACCCAAACGTCGGACCACAAAAACGTTACAACGCAGCCCTGTAATGGAGGTGCAGCCGGATGTTGACTGTAGCAAGTGCACTTGAACCAACCAAGTGGCAGAGCTGCACGGGACAGAATTGTGGAACACGATTTGTGTTTTGAAAAAAAAAACCACATTAAATGAATAATAAAAGACAAAGACATTATGCTTCGCTCCTTGAGTTTTATTTTAATTATTCTTTGTAAAGAAAAGCCAGTAGTCTTTTGCCTGCAATAAGAGATATTGTTATGCAAGGTCAGCAATAGTAGCTACTCTGTGGTGGCTCTGACATTTAATAGCTATTTATGAAATGAAATTATGTAATTATTAAAATAATAGAATACTATAATAAGTGATAAAACCATAACATGGTGGCCACTTATGCATTTAATTTGTCTGCTACTTTTTGCCAGCTGACTCTCCTTGTTTTTGCAGACTTTGAGGTGTTCCGTTGCGTTTTAATTAAACTGTCAAATTCCTCGTAACCTTCAAGCAATAACCGCTGGGGAGAAAAACTGGGCGTGCTCTTTGGCCACGATGAGCAGACGATAGCAGTGTTGCTGATCAACGTTTCTAATATCGATACATCTCCCCTTTTATGCCGACGCGCATACGCGCAATCATCTCAGATGACTCAATCCAGCGATACTAATCGTAAACGGCAGGTGTGTTCAAAGAACCAAATTAGCTAGGTCATGATTAGCCCGATGAAGTCATCTTGGATGTGTCATTTGATATCGGATGTATTAAGCAACGTACGAAGAACGGACCCCAGGTATAGCAAGATAAAGCAAATCAGTGCAACAACACAGGAAAAAGTCTGCATCTTTCAAGAAGGCCATGATTTTTATGCAGTGCTCCATCACATGCATAAAAGTACTCCACTGCATGGCTAGCCAGTAAAGGCCTGAAAGATTAAATAATAATGAAATGGCCCCCTTCCTCACCTGACCTAAACCCTATTGATGACTTGTAGTCCCTAAACGGTCAATTTACAGTGAACGAAAACAATACATCTCTCTGAACAGTGTCTGTGAGGCTGTGGTTGCTGCTGTACAAAAAGTTAATTGTCAACAGATCAACAAACTGACAGACTCCATGAATGGAATTTAATTGTCAGAAATGTTAAATATTTAATATTTAGTTGTTTGTTTATTATTCTCACTTTAACAGATGAAAATTAACAAGTGTGGTGGGAAACTTTGTTTTTCATTTAGTTGCATAATTATTCTGCACACTAATAGTTGCCCAACAAATGTGCACACATGGATATTCTCCAAAGAAAGCCAATACCTCACCTTTACTTTCTTATATATTCAGGTTTGATGTGTATTTACATTTTGGATTGACCGAGAGTACTATTAGTTGTTCAATAACAAAATTAATCCTCAAGAATACAACTTGCCTTATGATTGTGCACACAGTGTATGTGTATATTGATTAGAAGTTAAATTGCAACTCTCAGAATATAATAGTCAGATTGAAACTAGCAAATTACAGATATCCTCCCAGAGAGACTCTGTTATTACGGTACATGTTGTCTTTTTGTTCAACGACTACACAAAATAGAACAGTGTACCATATTACTTCTAACTGCGATTGCAGTAATTATTTGTGAAACAGTTAATGATTTAAAATGTAAATTACAACAATCTTTAGACACATTAGTAGGAACCAAACTCTGTAATATCAAAATACATTTGCATTTCTGTGCATCATACATTAACAAAATAAACGGAACCTAACCAGTTGGTGATTTCTGACCTGTATTTCCTATGGAATAACTTATGGCAACGTCATAATCAGGGAAAACCAGAGATATTTAAGTGCTTCTGGTAATTCCTTCAGATACTGTGCCTTTACTCCAGTTGTGCAGCACCAAAACTGATTGGTTAATAATTAGTCAATTATCAAAATGCACAGACTGTTTTTTTGTGGCAAATACCCAAGGGTTTGTTTTAGAATGCAGATTTAATAAGTAAACTTATATCAAATACGAGAGGTGGTAAAAGTACTGAGTAAAAGTACTTTTCTGAAGTACTCTGAGTTCAAGTTTTGTAAATCCCTACTTCAAGTGATGGTTCACAGTAATATAAACCTAGGGTCCTTTGCACATTCACCCCGAGCCAAACAACCCCCATAAGCTTTTTTCCCTCGTTATAACATTGGTCGAGTTAGAGCTAACAGCCGAATGGCTTAGTGCAGGCGCTAATAGAACCAAGGGTGTGTATGGTAAATAGCGTTACTAATTAGGGGTGCAACGGATAAAAAAACTCACGGATCGGATCGTTTTTCGGATCAGAGTCACGGATCGGATCATTTTTCGGATCAGCAAAATAAAAAAATATAAAATAATTGGAATTTGGGTTAGTTGATTTTATTTTTATTTTATTTAACCTTTACTTAACCAGGTAAGTTGACTAAAAACAATTTCTTATTTACAGCAACGACCTGGGAGCAATTAGG